>BMAC01000108.1:485694-536344 GCA_014905375.1 Phtheirospermum japonicum
ATGTATTTTTGAATTCTGTACCCCAGAATGTTCTTAATGCCAGATGTTTTTTGGTCTCATAGCGACTTTTGAACTTCTAGGGTTTCTCGAATTTATGGAAACCCTAGTACTTCTTGATTCTCTATCACGTGCCTCTGATTTCTTAAAATATGCATGTATGCCTTTATATTTTTCAACCGCTTGCAATGTCGTCTTCTCCCCTTCTCCAAGAACTGGACCTTGTGAAAAGAAAAAATGTTTCTCTGGTAGTTGAGAATTTCAAACTCTCAGATAAGTTGGCTTTGCTCCGAGAGAAAATCAACTATTTCCACCGCCTGCTGGAAAGGAAGAGGCAGAAAAAGCGCCATTACAAACGGGAATGGGCTGAGCTCCGCCAACTGAACCGCCAGTTGCAGGAGGAGAAGGCTGATTTGGCGGAGTCAGTGGGCCG
Organism: Phtheirospermum japonicum; assembly: GCA_014905375.1. NCBI lineage: Eukaryota > Viridiplantae > Streptophyta > Magnoliopsida > Lamiales > Orobanchaceae > Phtheirospermum > Phtheirospermum japonicum. The sequence continues at coordinate 486,125 of BMAC01000108.1, forward strand.
GTTGACCATTGCTGCCGGCGAGGCCCATGCTCTGTCTGAGCGCGGTGAGAAATACCGTCAACGTTATCACGAGACCGAGCGCGAGCTATGGCGAGTTCGCCGAGCTCTGGCCACCGATCAGAGATCTTCTCAGGGATGAGCCCCTGCTTTTATCTTTCTGTTTCCTGCATTCTGTTAATGAAATTTGCTAACCTTCTTGGAAGGTGTGTGCAACTTGTTTCTTGTAATTTTTCCAGAATTTGATGAATATATTATAAATTTTGAGCTTCTGTTTTCCTGATCAAGAAAAGTAATATTTTGCGACTGCCATCCGCTTTGGCGTAAATAATTTTATTTGCCAGAAATATGACAATGGATGTAAAAAAAATTTCGATCGAATCCATCTTGTTTAAATTCCACAAATCGTGTTTTTGAAGTGCCAGTCCTTCCAAGATTATGAGACATACCTCTTTTCATCCTTATTAGGTCTTGCCCCTGATCGTTTTTAGTTTTTGATAATCATCTGATGTATCCGTGCTGGTGACTAGGTCTGTCATTTTAGTGCGTTTTCGCATGTTCTAGCCAGACCCGTCATTACCTGTCCTAGACAAGTAGGATTGCACATGGGCTATCGCCCTAATAATTTTGGCTTAAACTGTCAACCAGGTCAGGCAAAATCAAAGGCATCCACCCTTAGCCAATCCTGGCCTAAACTAACGATCAGGTCAGGCAAACTCAAGGGCATCCGCCCTTGGCCAATCCTGGCTTAAACTGACAATTAGGTCAGGCAAAATCGAGGGCATCCACCCTTAGCCAATCCTGGCTTAAACTGACAATCAGGTCAGGCAAAATCGAGGGCATCCGCCCTTAGCCAATCCTGGCTTAAAACTAACAATTAGGTCAGGCAAAATCGAGGGCATCCGCCCTTAGCCAATCCTGGCTTAAACTGACAATCAAGTCAGGTAAAATCGAGGGCATCCGCCCTTAGCCAATCCAGGCTTAATTGTGAACGTGCAATTATTCTGGTGAGGATAAACCTGCAACTTTTATTTCATAAACAAATAAACATTAACGATTATAATTACGTATTTAAAATTTTGGTAAATTAGTAATATTCCAAGCACGAGGGATCTCAGCCCCATCCAGCTCTACCAGCATGTACGCTCCTACAACCAAAACTCGAGTAACCCGAAGCGGTCCTTGCCACATGGCATCTAACTTTCTTTTGGCTTTCCCTAAATCGGACCTTCTCAAAACCAGGTATCCCACCTGAAACTGCCTTTTTACCACAGACTTATCGTATGTCGCTTTTATTCTCCCTTTGATATGCGCCATCCTGACAGTAGCTCGTTCTCTTTTCTCCTCAATCAAGTCCAGAGCATCCTGGATTAAGAGCTCGTTCTGTTCTTCAACAAAATTCTGAACTCGATGGGTCTCAATGCTAATCTTGGTAGGCACGACTGCATCCATACCATAAACTAGGCTGAAAGGCGTCTCCCTTGTGCTTTCCTTGGGATTAGTTCTGTACGCCCATAGAATTGAATTCAGCTCACCACCCATCTACCCCCAACTCTTTCCAATCGGGTCTTGATCCCCTGCACTAGTATACGATTGGTGACCTCTACTTGGCCATTAGCCTGAGGATGTTAAACAAAAGTGAAGTGCTGCTCAATTTTCATCTTTGCACACCAATCTCTGATTTTGGCACCCATAAACTGCGTACCATTATCTGAGATCAGGATTCTGGGGACGCCAAACCTGCACACGATATTTTTCCATAAGAACTTCATAACTGCCTCTTCCGTGATTTTAGCCAAGGCCTCTGCTTCCACCCATTTACTGAAGTAATCAATTGCTAATATCAAAAATTTCTTCTGGGCAGGGGCCATAGGAAAGGGGCCGACCAGATCTATCCCCCATTTGGCAAATGGACAAGGGGAGCTCATCGTCATGAGCTCCTCAGCAGGCCTGTGTATTAGCATTGAGTTCTTATGGCATTTCTCACATGCACGCACGAAATCCTCCGCCTCTTTTCGTAGGTGTGGCCAGAAATACCCCGCCCTTAAGATCTTACTCGACAGAGCTCTGGCACCCATGTGGTTACCACAACATCCCTCATGAATTTCTCTAAGGACCAGAGCTCCTTCTGTCCGGCCCAAGCATCTCAGAAGAGGCTGGCCAAATCCTCTTCTAAATAACTCTCCTTTAATTAAACAAAATCTAGCAGCCCTAGTTCATATCTTTGCTGCCTCCTTTCTATCCTCCGGCAAGACCTCGTGTTCTAGGTATGCCTTTATAGGAGAGCGCCAGTCCTCTCCTTCAATAATTGAACATACCCGCTCTGTTCCAAATTCTCCATCTGCCTGTAGTAGAGTAATCACTCTTTCTTGACAATCTGCAGCCGAGCTGGCCACCTTTGCCAAGAAATCAGCTCTTCTATTTTCCTCTCTAGGAATTTGAAGGACCGTTAGGCCTTTTATACCTCTGGCGAGTTCTCTATACTTATCCAAATATCTCTGCATATTTTCTTCTCTCGTTTCAAACTCTCCACTGATCTGCTTGCAAACGAGCTGAGAATCTACCCTGGCGCACACCTGCTCTGCACCCAGGTCTTTCGTCATCTGAATACCTCTTAGAAGGGCCTCATACTCAGCAACATTATTAGAAAATGTTGTACCCAGCCGGATAGCAAACTTAGTGGACGCGCCTGCTGGATCCATTAAAACAATTCCAACTCCACAGCCCTGATTACAAACAGAGCCATCCGTAAAAATTGTCCATTTCTTCAGCTCTCCAGGAGGACCGGTCATTTCTTGCATGAAATCAGCTAAGGCCTGGGCTTTAATTTCCGTTCTGGCCTCAAAGATAATATCAAATTCACTTAGCTCAATTATCCACCTTACCAGTCTCCCCGATGCCTCTAGCTTATCCATGACAGCTTTCAGCGGCAGATTCGTCTGCACGATTATACTATGCGAAAGAAAATATGGGCGCAATTTCCGGGCTGTGCCTACCAGAGCTAGTACTGCCCGCTCTACTTCAACATACCTCACTTCGGCATCATGTAAGACCTTGCTCCAGTAGTAGACTGGTTTTTGCACCTTTCCTTCTTCTCGAAGCAAGACAGAGCTGATTGCCCGTTGCCCAACTGATAGGTACAAGATGAGGGGTTCTCCTAGGACAGGCTTTGTTAGCAAGGTCATGCTAGCAAAGTGTTCTTTCAACATTTTAAACGCCTCTTCGCATTCTTTGGTTCACTCAAAACGAGCTTTTTTACGCAGAGCTTGGAAGAAAGGGAGGCTCTTTTCCGCCGAGCGTGAGATAAATCGACTCAGAGCATTGATGCGTCCCGCTAAACACTGCATTTCTTTAACATACCTAGGTGCCTGCATCTCCATAATTGCCCGTACTTTCTCTGGGTTGGCCTCGATCCCCCTTTCAGTAACAATGTAACCCAAAAACTTGCCAGCTCTTACCCCAAACGTACACTTTTTAGGGTTGAGCTTCATTCTGTATTTCCGCAGGGTACTAAAGGTCTCTCTCAAGTCATCTACATGTGAGGTTGCTCTGGCACTCTTGACCAACATATCATCTACATATACCTCCATATTTCGCCCGAGCTGATTTTTAAATATTTTGTCCGCCAACCTCTGGTATGTGGTGCCAGCATTTTTCAATCCAAATGGCATGACTACATAACAGTAAGTTCCCTTTGGGGTGATGAAGCTAACCCTCTTCCAATCATCCTTTGCAAGCCTGATCTGGTGGTAGCTCTGGGAGGCATCCATCATACTCAGGAGCTCGCATCCAGTTATTGAGTCCACTAATTGATCAATTATTGGGAGTGGGTAGTGGTCCTTCGGGCAAGCTCGGTTGAGGTCTCAGATATCAATACACATTCTCCAGTCTTCTTGAGTTTTTGAAACTAGTACGGTGTTGGAGAGCCATTCTGGGAATTGTATTTCCTGGATGTGTTTGTCACTAAGCAATTTCTCCACCTCAGCTTCAATTATAGCCTCCTTCTCAGGTCCAAAGTTCCTTTTCTTCTGCTTCACTGGCTTTGCCTCTGGACTAATATTAAGGCGATGTTCCATCATCTCAGGGTCGATCCCCACCAAGTCCTGGGAGGACCAAGCGAACACATCCGCACTTTCTCTTAACAAAGCCACCAGGTCTGTCAAGACTTCTGGGCTGAGAGTCGTTCCTATACGGAGGACTCAACTTTCATCGCTTGGAATGATCTCCACCAACATCAAACCTTCCTCCCTTCTTACTAGCTCTTGTCGTGGCTGCTCTGTCCGAGCTTTTTTACTCAACCTCTCTTCCTCAGTCCCTTCCTCAGTAGGGAATTTCATCTTCATGTGAAAAACCGAGATTACAGCTTGAAATTGGCTCAAGGAAGGTCGGACAAGCATAACATTATAGGAAGATGACGCATCTACAACCAAGAAACGAACCATCCTTGTCACCCTATAAGGCTCTTCCCCTAGGGTGACGAGGAGCCTGATCGCTCCCATTGGTTTTAGAGCCCCCCTGCAAAGACGAGAAGTGAGGTAGTCACCTCTTCCAGCTCCACATCCAATTTCAATTATCGGAAACAGTCATAAAACCGAATGTCGGCAGAACTTCCGGTATCCACAAAGATCCGTCGCACATTATAATTGGCGATAGTTGCCATTATAACCAGAGCATCCATGTGCGGGGCAAAATGCCATCACCATCTTCTGACCCGAAACAGATGTTAGGGGTAGAGGTCATTTGTCCCACATCGCGCGATTTCCGAACTAAGTCTTTCGCGGCTCTGACATAACTGTGCTGCGTCCTCTTGGAATGCTCCTCCAGCTCTCCTCCGGTGATCATCTGGATTTCCCCATGAATGACCTGGGCTTGATCAGCTCGTCTCCTATCAGAGTGGTTTCTGTCCTGGTCACTTTTGCCCTAGTTAGACCTGTCATAGCCCTTGTTGCTAGATCTGGCCTCTTCTCTCCTCATACGGACATACTCTTTCAGATGTCCAGCCTGGACCAATCTTTCCAACTCATCTTTCAAATGAGTACACTGATCAGTATTATGCCCATACTCGTTGTGAAAGTGGCAGAAGCGATCAGACCTTTCCTTCCTAGGTCTCCGTGAGTAGGTCTTAGGCCATTTCAGGTCTGGATGCTTCTCTATGGCCTGCAGAATCTCACCCTGTGGAGTTGCCAAAGGGGTGTACCTGTCAAAACGAGGTTTCCCGCCAGACAGATCTGGCCTCAGCTTCTCTGCAGCAGTCCTATCATCACTATCGTATCTCTCCCTCTTCTTTTCTCCCTCATCTTTGATTTTCAAGGCCTCTTCAAGGTGAATATACTTCTCGGCTCGTTCCAATAGTTCTCCAAACTTCAGGGCTAGTTTGAGAACCAACGATTGAAAAAATTCGCCTCTCCTCAGACCCTGCGCTAGAGCATTCACCAACAGTTCCTCGGACGCAGAGGGTACCTCCAGCTTTGCTGTCGTAAACCTATTAATATAAGCACGCAAACTCTCATTCTCTTTCTGCTTTAGGCTAAACATCTATAACAACATCTTTTGATACTTCCTGCAACTTGTAAACTGGTGCAGGAAGGCAGAGCTGAACTCGTCAAAGTTGCTAATAGAGCGGGGCGGCAACTGGCTAAACCAAAGCTGTGCCAATTTGGTAAAGGTCATTGGGAAGACCCGACACATAACCGCATCTGAAAATTTATGCAGGGCAGCCGCGATCTCGAATCTACTAAGGTGGTCCCACGGGTCTGTGGTCCCATTGTACTCAAAACCCAGAGATCGGTATGAGGCCGTCACATCATCCCGCATGACTTCCTCCGTGAACGGAGTGCCTCGCCTGATCTGCACCGTCCCACTGCTCGCCATTTTTCTCTTAAACTCCCTTACCTCCTTCTGCAAGCTTTGCATCTGCTCGACCAGACCTGGGTTGATCTGACGTGAGGTTTCGCTATTGGAAGTAGAGAAATGTTCATCTCTATCCTGAGGGGGAGTCCGCTCTACCCGATGGTGACGCAGTGGCTCAGTTTCCATCGCTGGGACCATCCGGTCTGGTCGATCGCCGGGTGGTGGTGTTGGCATTTCAGCAAATTTCTTCTCCACGGCTATTTCTACTGCTTTACCGATGAGGTCGGACAACTGCCGGAGAAGGGCGTCGGTAAACAATCCTCCAACAGCAGGTGTTGCTTCGCCAGAGGGAGGCGGAACAGCACCAGATCCAGCCTTGGTTGATGGTTCTGCTCTTTCAGGTCTCACCGTTGACGTTTCTACCAACGGCGGCATACCCCAAGGCATGGCGGATTTGGGAGTTCCGCCAAGGTCTCCAACCAAATTCCTGCGTAACCCGTCGGAAGCCATGGAAAAGGAGCTCACACCTTAGCCTAGATTCTTCCCACAGACGGCGTCAATTGTTTCAGCCCAAAAAATAGGACCTAGGATATGCCTGAAACCTCGAATACCTTCCTGATCTGCACCACAAACACAAGTTAGAAAGGACCACCGGTGGTTTTCTGGTGGAAACCTCTCCGATGCTTAAGTCAGTAAGCGTTTGAGGTATTTTCCAGAAAATAAGAAGGAATGCTCAAAGAATGACATACCTTTCTCAGCCTTGAGGCTGAGATATTTATAACTTTCCTCGGTGGGGACCCCAGCCGGGATCCCGGGAGCATGTGCCGCAAATCATGGGCCGTTTGGCAACCAATTCTGACAAGTGGTCCCACTTGCCTCATATGTAAGTAGGTGACCAGTCCTGTTTAATACAGCTCTTCCCTTGTTCTTAAGGTTTCCGGGTCTGCCTAGCTATTCTTTCACTCAGCTTCAGCACTAGGCGGTTTATTGTCTTTCCTTGTGGGATCTCTTTTCCGGGACTCAGAGGCATTGACCGCGAATCGTGGGTCGTTTGGATGATAGTCTCTGACAAGTGGTCCCCCTTGTCACTCTCCGAACAAGGAGTCAGATCTGTTATAGGCCTGTTCTTCCGGCACAACCACCAAGAACTCCTGTCAAGGGAATACTCCTGCTCTGGATACATCATCAGATCATCCAGCTCTTACCCAAGAGAAAAGTCTAATCATGTTTCTTATGTGCGAGCAACCCTCTCTTATATTATTAATCCCAAGTCTACCTCAATCCAGGTCTTACTAATCATGCCCTATCAAAGAGGAAAACCAAGATTGGTGATTAATTACAAAGGAATCAATAACATCTTGGAATCTGATGGATATTATATCCCAAGTAGAGAACATTTAGTAAATTGCATTAAGAATGCAAAAGTGTTCTCCAAGTTTGATTGCAAATCTGGGTTCTACCAGATTAAGATGGAAGAAGGAAACAAAAATTTCACGGCCTTCTCCACACCGCAAGGACATTATATCTGGAACGTTATGCCAATGGGTCTAGCAAATGCACCCCAGATATATCAAAGAAAGAAGGATAATCTCTTTAAAGATTATTTCAGCTTCATGTTTGTATACATCGATGATATACTCATCGCATCAAAGAACATGAAGGATCATCTCAAACATTTAGAAATCTTCTCAGATGTTTGCCACGAGGAAGGATTAGTGCTTTCAGAAAAGAAGGCAGTAATTGCTACAAGAAATATCGAGTTCTTTGAGATAGAGATCGATGAGTCTGGAATCATTCTACAGAATCATATTGTAGAAAAAATATAGGGATTTCCAGAGACGCTCAAGGATAAGAAATAACTTCAAAGTTTCCTAGGAGTTGTTAATTTCGTAGGGATGTTCATAAATAACCTGGCACATTACATGAAGGTGTTTAGTTCCTTACTAAAAAAGGATGCCGATTTTAAATGGGAAAAGGAACACCATGAAGGGATTAAAAAGTTAAAGGAGGTTTGCAAACAACTTACCAAAATGGCAATTCCAAATGACGGGGACGAGCTGGTTCTATACACGGATGTCAGTGATTATTGGTGGACAGCGGTTCTTACAAAACTAACGCCCAAAGAAGAAATGCATGTAGATATTGCAGCGGGCTATTTTCAAATAGCAAAGCAAACCGATGACATATCAACGAGAAGGAGTTTTTTGCAGTTAGAAAGGCGTTTAAGACATGGCCTTTATTTCTTCTATCTAAGAAATTCACATTAAAAATTGATAACTCGAGCGTTAAAGCTTTTTTAAAAAATAAAATTGAATCTAAACCCGAAAAGGCTAGATTACTTAGAAGTAAAGCTGAATGTCAATATTATGATTTTGATATTGTCATTATAAAATCTCATGAAAATGTTCTTTCATATTTTTTAATGAGAGATGGAGGGATCAGAAATTGATTCATTTCTTAAAATGGCGTAGCATCTAAGGGAACACCTGGAGATGCTTCAACGTGAGTTCGATGCATTGGCCCTCAATGCAGAGGTATCCGGAAGGTTACAACGATTTGATCGGGAAAATGTTTCCGATAGAATACGAGGTTACATACAGGCTAATGAACAAGTATGGTCTGTAATGAGAAAGACCCTTCTCCGGGTGACATCTTCAGTGGTGCAAAAGGAGACACTTTGAGTACAGGGCTCTATACCGGTAGCAGGGGATTCAATTACCCCTAGCACGAGAACTAAGACGGAATCATCTACGGATGAACCGTCTCAAGTTAAAACTGATACTCCGGAGTCAAATCCTGAGTCTTCGAGTCAACCCATAGCCTCAGGGGTTAATGAGGAAGTGATCGATCTTATGCCACATACAGGCAAATCTAAGATCGATAATCACGAGATTTTGAAGACTTCTCATTTTCAGGTTTACCAATAGAGATGGGGGAAGTTAACAACTAGGGTGGGAATTAATCCGAAAAAATATCTAGTAAATGTTTCCGGAAAATATCCCAGAGTGTGGATGATGACAGAATCCCATCCACAAGATGTAAAAAGTTGGTATGAATTCGGAGCCTTAGCATCGGTTCATACAAGATCACCAAGCTTGTCAGAAATTTCTCAACTTTTCGAGATGGATACAAGATGCAGTGCATGAAACATGGGCAAATAACCCACATCTTGCACGGGGTGATGTCCTAGAATTATATTTCTTTAGCGCAGCACCAGAACCAGTTGGAAAAGGAATGCATGAAGTGTTCCATTTCATCGAGCTTAGACGACTGGGCACAGAGGCGATGAAAGAATCAAAGCGCCATCTTCCAAAGGAATTCCGTTAGTAGCAGCACTTACGGAAGATGACATGTCAACAAGAAGGGCATGGGGTCTATGGGTCTGTCTCACCGAGATGGACAAAGTCAAGTTCCCATTCAAGTTCTTCCAGAATACGGTGAATGGGTCTTTCCTGTTAAACATAATGACAGGAAACACAACAAGATTCACAGAAGACTTATTTGAGAAAAAGAGAGCTCTTCTGTGGAACAACAAACTGCTGGGGACTAAGGAAACTTGCCAGAAATATTATAATATGGCCCACGTCTGGAGATGGACGGAGAAAGTATGTCTGAAATGCTCAAACCAGACGGAGCTGTATTTTGGTACAAAGTCCAAACAAAATAAACTAGGGGGTCAGGGACCACCAAAAACTCATTTTACCCGGGAACCGCACAATCGAAAAAGTAAAGGATTCCCTGACAAAAATAAAAGGATCATATGATAATCGGGTCCTTCAAGAACGTGCTTCTGCAAAGCAAAAATACCACTAGCTAGCAGAGGACAATAATGCAGGAAGTGACTTAAGCGATGACGTCAATTAGTTTTCAAGATATGTGAAGTTCGGATTTTAATTCCGCCAGACTTCTATAAATTTAGGATTTGGAGGAAGCAGAAGGCATCGCTCATCACCTTATATTTTATCATAATAAGAAATTAAATCTAGAAAGAGTGTTTTGTGTGCAAGAATAAAGAGTCTTTTAATAGTTTGTATTAGGAAGTTTATGTATTTACGAGTGCAAGCCTTCTCTATGAGAGGCTAAATAAGTTTTCTCCTCTCAAAAGGAGATTACTAATGTAATAAATCTTATTTTAAGTTCTTAATAAAATAAAGGCTTTTGGTTCAATATGTGTGCTTAATAAATTACCTCTATAAATCAAGTATCTCGTACGCCTAGTGTAGGAAACGAACTAATGTTGTGCTGAACAGTTACTGAAAGAGTCGGATAACTTGTAGTTCAACTTTTGAGAATAGGAGTTAGACGGTGATACCATTTGTAAAACGAACTAGGGGCGGTAATTTTCCGACTGGTGGCATCATAACCCATCTCACCGGAGCTATTTCGGTCAAAGAGAGGTACGAAATTATAGAGAAATTTTAATTTTATGGAAGCATGTTGGACCTAAGTACTATCTGGTAATTTTTTGAGTATTCTTTATTCTGTACCTAAGTATTAAGTATGTTACAGCCAAGTACTCAATTTTCTGCACAAAATTATAAGAGCATATTGGTCACAATGGAGCTAACTTTAAATTATATATGGAGCTAGGGAGTGGAAACAAAGAAAATCTAAAAGGGGAGTAAACCCCAAAAGGAAAGAAGGCAAAGGGAGTGCTCCACAAAAACCCCTTAAGTAAAAGACTTTACAGGTGGATGTCTAATCCCAAGAGATATTCGAGTATGACTTGTGACTCGATGATGTGTGTATTTAGAAAAATAATGATACTAAGCAAACTATTCCAGTTTTCATTGGGAAATGATTATGAGTGTTATAGAATATTGATTGAAGGGATAATTTTACCATTAATTATTCACAAGTATATATAGTTACAGACTAGCTAAATACAATAAATGTAGACACACTAAACACAATGAATGTACACTAACTATATTGCCATAATACGCCCCCTCAAGGTGGAGGGTCGGTAGAGACTACAATATTGAAGATCAAATGACATAATCTATGGCGAGAAAGGGGCTTAGTGAGAGCATTCGAGAGCTGATAAGCGGAGGAGACAAAAGAAAAGCGAAGAGCACCCCCTTGAACAAGTTGGCGCACAAAGTGATAATCGATGGCGATGTGCTTCATACGCAAGTAAAAAACTGAATTAGCACAAAGATAGGTGGCACCAATGTTGTCACTGTAAATAACAGGAGGAGATGGAAGCACGATTCCAAGTTTAGTTAGAACAGGGCGTACCTACTGTATCTCGGAAGCAGTTGAAGTAATAACTCTATATTCAGCCTCTGTCGAAGAACGAGCAACAGTGCGTTGCTTCTTAGAGCTCCATAAAATAGGATTTTGACCAAGAAAAAGAACATAAGCACCAATAAAAGTCCGATCGTCAGGGTTCCCAGCCCAATCAGCATCAGTGAAGCAATGTACGGAGAGAGAAACGCTAGAATGAATAGACAACCCAAAGTGATGGGTGTCGTTGAGGTAGCACAAGAGCCGCTTAACAGTCGTCTAATGAAGCTCAGTCAGTGCCTGCATGAAATGAGAAAGGTTGTTGACTACGAAATAAATATCAGGTTGAGTAATAAGAAGATACTGAAGACCACCAAGGACCTGGCGGTAGACTAAAGCATCGGTCATGGGAGTCCCAGCAGAGGTTGTGAGAGGGACAGCGGGGGCGAGTGGCATTTGCACAGATTTACAATCAAGCATGTTGTGGAGTTTAAGAAGATCAACAACATATTTATGCTGAGAATGAAAACAACCAGAATCGATTGAATAGACCTCAACACCTAGAAAATACGTTAAGGGGCCCAAATCCTTAACGGAGAAGCGAATGCCCAAAGCTCGAACAGTATGAGATATAAAAGTAGAATCACTACCTATAAGGACCAAATCATCCACATAAACCAATAAATACGTAAGAACACCATCCCAATTATAAACAAACAATGAATAATCAGAAGTAGTATTAGTAAAACCAACATCAAGAAGGAAGCGACGAAGTTCATTATACCATGCACGAAGGGCTTGCTTAAGACCATAAAGAGCTTTCCAAAGCTGACAGAGCGATGGATAATTAGAGTCAACAAAACCTGGAAGTTTTGTCATAAACACTTCCTCATTAAGAGTACCATGGAGGAAAGCGTTATTCACATCAAGTTGTCGGAGCGCCCAACCCCGAGAAATGACTAAACTAAGAACAAGTCGAATGGTTATTATCTTTGAAATAGGATTGTAAGTGTCAAAGAAATCAATACCAGGCCGCTGATGGAAACCTTTAGCAACAAGACGAGCCTTGAACTTATCGACCGAATCATCAGGTTTCCGTTTAGTACGGAAGACCCAATTACACCCAACAACATTCTGAGAAGTATGTGCTGGAACTAAATCCCAAGTCCCGTTATGCATTAAAGCATCAAATTTAGATTCCATTATTGCTCACCAGTGGGGATCATCTAAGGCTTTGCGGACCGTATCCAGCTCAAGGTCCGAATTCGAAGAAGCAACGGTCAAGCCATACTTTAGGTTTGGATTTGTAATGTGATTCTTGCACAAGTTCTCATAGGGTGATTATTGCGCGAGGGAGATGCAAGTGGCACTGGCGCAGACAGTGAAGGATGACAAGGGGACGCCAGCGGTGATAGCACTATAAATGTATCACTTGGTGGTGCTACAAGTGCTGGGAAGATAGAAGGAAGTGGAATGTCCGTGGAGGCCATAGTAGGAACATAAGATGAAGGAGATACGGGCGATTTGAGATGGAGTTGGCAAGAGGAAAGATGTTTTCGACGATGGACATGTTAAGATATAAAGATGTGGTGGGAAACCGGCTCATAACACAGATAAGCACTTTGGGTGAGCTAGTATCCCAAGAAAACACACGGAGTTGAATGAGACTCGAGCTTATGATACGTATAAGGCCGAATCCAAGGATAACAAAGACAGACGAATACACGGAGACGAGCGATATTAGGAGAACGGTGATATAGTTTCTCGAAGGATGACTGTAAATTAAGATTTACTTTGGGAATACGGTTAATGAGATAGGTAGCCATAGAAAATGCAAACGTCCAAAAGGAAAGAGGTGTGGAGGCTTGATGAAGTAAGGTTAGTCTAGTTTCAACTATATGAGGATGGAGATGCTCGGAAAATCCATTGTGTTACGGGGTGTGAGGGGGAGTGGTTAGGTGAGTAATTCCATTTATTGTAAGAAAACGATGGAGAGCAATAAACTCACCCCCATTGTCGGTGTAGATAGTGATGATCTTTTTCTGAAAGTGATTTTCTACAAGATTTTTAATGTTAACAAAGGTCGAGTAGACGTCAGATTTACGAGAAATGGGGTAAAATCAAATATATCGAGTATAGTGATCCATGAATATGACATAGTGTTTAAGGCCATCTGTAGGAGTAACGGGCGAAGTCCAAACATCAGGAATAATAGACCAAGGGGAAGAGAAGATGTAAGAGATGAATCAGCAAATGGAAGTTTATGACTTTTATTAATATGACAAGAATCGCAAGAGAAACTTGTTAATTGACTCGATAAAACTGAAATTGACCCAGACGTAGTTAAATGACCTAATATATTAGTAGAAGTGTGACCTAGATGCTTATGCCATAAAGTAAGAGAAGATTTTGTAGGCGTGAGGGCAGAGGAGACACTTGAAGCAACCGGCCAGTGGTACACACCGTCCCTATGTGGTCCGTGGAGAATTGTAGCCCGTGTTTGCCGATCCTTCACCTGAAAATCAGAGATACGGAATACCACATCAACATTATTCAATAAACAAAATTGAAATACAAAAATGAGATTTCAGCCATATTGGGTACACATAAAGCATTAGATAGTTGTAAGCCAGAAGAATCAATAACGAGGTGTCCAGTATGCGAAATGGACAAACCGATACCATTACCGATGAAGACATCATCCGAGCTCTTATAGGGTGAATGCATAGAGAGATTGGCAAGGTCGGTTGTAATGTGATGCGATGCCCCCGAGTCCAAGAGCCACATATAGGGTGTGGGGGAAGCGGAAGAAGTGTTGTCCGAAGGTGTGTATACCGGTTGTTGTTGGGGAGTGTTGGTGATGAGTAGTTCGTTGCGAAAGGAGGGACATCATTGCGCGTTATGGCCCGTTTGGTTACATAATTGACACTTTCCTTGATAGCCGCGACCATAACCACCGGAGTGTTGAGAGTAGCCGCGCCACCAAAGTTTTACGAGTTGTTGTTGTTCTGCAGCGGTTGATTAGAGAAGTTACGCGGGGAAGCCTGCTAATATGAGGGGTGCTGCTGGCTAGCGAAGTTATTGTCCGAGAAAGAGGTCACCGGGGCCAATAGAGATGGCTGAGACTTTGTCACAAGGTTAGCTTCATAATTAAGAATTTTTTCGTGAAGGTCATCAAAGGAAATAAAATTTTCACGAGCGTGAATTGCGTTGGCAATTTTACGATAAGCGTCGTCCAATGCATTGAGAATTTTGATCGCAAGATCCTCCATCTCAGTGGCAACGTTCATTAAGCCAAGTTCATCAACAATGGATTTGATGGCCATCATAAAAGCGGTGATACTCTGAGATCTTTTTACCAGATTGTGGAGCTTATTTTTTAGAGCGGTGATGCGACCATGAGTGGATTTGGCACAGGTATTCGGGAGGATACGCCATGCATTAGCAGAGGTGCGAGAAGACGCAATGATAGGGATGAGCGTGGGCTCAAGGGCGCCAATAATGGCAGAGAGGGTTCATAAGTCGCGAGCACCAATCACGGTGGGGGTATCGTCGGCGGTAGGAGGGCATAAATTATATCCATCAACAAATCTAAAAAGGCCGTAGCCGGTGAGAAGTGCCCGAATTTGGAAGCTCCACGCATTGTAATTCGTGGATGAGATCTTGAGAGGGGCTTGCACAGCTGCGTTAATAGCCACAATGCCGGGAGAAGAGGCATTGGTGGTGGCGCCGGACGTATTATTTTTGGTGGAAGACATGACTGAGTTATGCTAGATTAAATAGATTTGAGAGGCCCTTTAGGGTTCGTGATACCATATAGAAGATTGATTGAAGGGATAAGTGTACCATTCATTATTCACGAGCATATATATTTATAGACTAGTTAAATATAATAAATGTAGACATATTAAATACAATTAATGTACACTAACTATACTGTTAAAATATGTACGAGGCTTGTTGACCCAAAATCTACAATTTCTGCTTGTTTTTGACCAAAAACTAACCACAAAATCGAGTTACAACTATCAACATAAGTCTCATCGGTATTATGAATATATAAGGCTTTCCCTATGATTATCAACTTTTACTCCTGTTAATTTATGACGCGTCTCTTCAAATCAAAACAATTGGAAGATTAAATTTTACTAGAAAATTAATTTGTGGATTTCTTTTAAGAATATATGAAACTTTGTTAAGACTCTTGAAAAGTGGTATTCGATAACATTGACTTGAATATGGGTAAACATTCGGTCGGTTCGACGAAAATTAAACCGAACTGAAAAATCTGAAACCGAAATTTACATAAAATTACAAAGCGAAACGAACTGAAATTAGGCTTAAAACTGAATTAATCGGTTCGAAAAAATCATACCGGAATATTTATAAAATTGCAAACTGAACCAAATAAAAAATAAGCTTTAAATTGAATTAACCTAACTGAATTAACAATAAGTAATATAAAAATTATTTTTATTATTTTTAATTATATTTTGGTTAAAAGCAAAACGAACGAAAATTTATTTTTAAAATTAAATCGAACCGTAATAATCAATTTTTGGGATTATCGACCGAAAATCAAACCGAATTCCGATCCTCGCTTTTTTTAGTTTTTTTCTCACCCCTCAACTTGTATATCCTGCACAATAATAGGTAATATTGGTTCCGACTTAGTCCTTATACGAGAAATTGTTTTATAACCTTACCCCGGGTCAGGTTTAATTCAGAAATAAACAGAGATACATATTCTTTTGTTTGACATAAAGTGGGAAAAGAACATGATCAAGAAAAAAAAAAAAAAGAATGAATGAATGAACGAAAGAGAGAGAAATATGTGTCATGAAGTTTCTAGCTAATTGCAAGTTTAATTCAAATATTAATTTCATTTATTTATTAGAATATAAATATTACTACAGGAAGCAAATATAACTCAAAATATCTCTTATCAAATAAATAATCTAGTTCGTACTATGTGCTCTGATATTGTATCTGAAGGGGGTCCAACGTGATTGGTCGGTTGGTTTGATGTAACCACCGGCTTCAAATGCATCCAATAGTTGCACGAGATCATAAAAATATGGGATTAACCAATGTTGATTATGAGTATTAAGTTTCCTCGCTCATAAATTATTCTTTCACTATTACACAATAATTTTAATTAATGTCATGGGTGATATATTGATGATTTGAAATTAATGAATTTAAATTTATGTGTGATAATTGACATTTGCAGCATTGCTTCATCATTTAAAAATTAGGGATGGTAAAAAAGAAAAAGAAAACTGAGGGTAGGTCATATTACAACAAAATAAAAAAGGAAAGAAATTTGAAGTCAGCTCTCATATATTACACTACCTTCAATCATAAGTGTAAACAATTCAAACATCCGCAGTAAAGGTAAGAAAAATCAAAACATTAAAAACTATGAACCCCGAACCAAAGAAAAAGAATAATCAAACAATTTATAGGCATCGGGAGGGGTACAAGGCTTGGTACCAAATGTGTTGGGTCGATTCGCGGCTCACAATTTTGTGAAATAGTGCGTACCCAACCCGGTCTGTGAAGAGCGATTTTATAATTTCATATAATGATATAATTAAATGGAGAAAAACTCTTTGTGACCTGTACTTGTAGCGTTTTAATGGTTTGCAATCTAATATTTTTTTTGTTGTTGTTATTAACAACCAAAATATGCGGGGGTTGTGCTATTTGCAACCTTCACCCTATTTTTCATTCGAAAAATGGTTGAATCGAAACACGTAAACCTCATGCCTCATTCTATAAAAACATGAAAATATTGCTCAACATAATAATTGGTGATGAGGCATGAGGTTTACGTACTTCGATTCAACTATTTTTTGAATGAAAAATAGCCTGAAAGTTGCAAAGAGCAAAACTCGCATACTTTGGGTTGTTAATAACAACAAAAAAACGTTAGATTGCAAATTATAAAAACGCTACAAGTACAGGTGGAAAATAATTTTTTTCCCTAATTACATTTAGCTCATTACACACTTACTCTTTTCAGTAATTTATTTAATATTTATATTTTGCTGGTATGAAAATAAAGGTCTTGGGATGTTATTTGACTTCTATATCATTGTATAATTGGTAACTTTAAAAAAAATCATATTACTTACTACTAAAAAAAAAAATCACATGCTGACGACCGAAATACTGCCAGCATATGCTGATGGCTTCTGACGAACAAGGGTCGTCAGCGACGTGCCCGTCAGTTACCCGTCAGCAAGCCGTCAACATTGTTTTTGGGCGACGGGTTTGTTGATGGGTCCGGTTGCTGACGGTAAACACCTGTCAGTAAAATAAAAAAAAAAAAGATTCAAACGGGTACCTTTCCGTCAGTAATATAAAAAATAAAAAAATATATATGCTATAGGTATCGGGCCCGTCAGCAAATTTGGTTTAAAATCAAATATCTACTCGTAGAGTAGAAA
Source organism: Phtheirospermum japonicum (assembly GCA_014905375.1). Classification (NCBI taxonomy): domain Eukaryota; kingdom Viridiplantae; phylum Streptophyta; class Magnoliopsida; order Lamiales; family Orobanchaceae; genus Phtheirospermum; species Phtheirospermum japonicum. Next base: position 503,656 of record BMAC01000108.1, read on the forward strand.
CAGGAAGCAAAAGAGAGAAAAAAAAAAAAAAACACCCAGCCCCAGCCTCAGCTCGCCGCCCGACAGCCGCCCGTAAACGAGAGCACCACCGCTGCCGCCCACCGCCAGCCGCCGAACAGAAAGAGAGGAGAGGAGAACACCACCACCGCCCACCACCACCACCGCGACGCCACCAGCGCCACCGTGACCGTCGGCTAGCCACCAGGTTATTATTTTTTTTTTTATTTTTATAATTAATTATTTATATATAATTGTGAATTTATTTAAAAAAATATTGATTATTGTTGAGATTAATAGAAAATAATTCAAAAAATTAGGATTGAATTGTCATTATTTAGATATTTGAGTTTGATTTTGAAATGGTTAGTTTAGGGATTATTATAATACTTCGAAAAATTAGGGTTAAATTGTAATTATTTAGATATTTGGGTTCATTTCAAAAATTAGGAATAGTTTGGGATTTATTTGTCAATTAATTTAAATTTAGAGTTGAATTATAAATATTTATATATTTTGGGTTGATTTCAAATACATTGATTATTAATGTGTTCAATTGGAAATAAATTCAAGAAACTAGGGTTGAATTATAATTATTTAGATATTTGAGTTCGTTTTCAAAACTTAGAGTTAGTTTAAGGTTCAAATTGGAATATTTCGAGAAATAAGGGTTGAATTATAATTATTTTTATATTTGAGTTTGATTTTGGAAATTAGGGTTAGTTTAGGATTTAATTATGAATTAAGTTAAAATTTGGAGTTGAATTGTAAATATTTCATATTTGAAAGTTTTAGAATGTTTGTGGTGGTGGTTTTGATATGCCTTGGTGATCGGCAAGTTGTAAATGGTTGGTGTTTGTGATTGATTGGGGTTGACGTCGGTGATAACGTGGTGTACGGCGTCAGCCGGGAGGTTTCGTCCCTCCAATAACGAATTTTTAAATATTTTTCAAAATGTGATGGTGGTTTTAAAAAGTGCGTAATGGGGGTTTTCAAATGCCATGGTGATCAGCAAGTGAATATTTTATTTATTTTATATTTTATATTTTATATTATACGATCTCTCTCTCTCTCTCTCTCTATATATATATATATATATATATATATATATATATATATATATATATATATATATATATATATATATATATATATATTGTATACATCGGTGATGACGTAGTTTCAACTTTCATCCACTTTGATTCCGGGATTAAAAAACAAAAACTTTTGAGATTAATTAATATTTTTGCAGTTGCATTAATTATTACACTATTTGTTTGATTGATAGCTGTTTGGTGCAAGTTACACGTGAAGTTCAATTTACAGATATACCATTTGCTTTGTTCAGTCGGCCCATTTTGCGTAGTGTACTCAAAAGTCATTATACATTATTTAAAGGCACTATATACGAAATGTTAGTAACAAATCAATATTCAACTCTTTCATTTTATACGTATAGCATACTCTACCAAATCATAACAAAAATTGGAGTATACTTGAAAAAACGTGATATTGAGAAATAGGGCTCACGAGTGTTGAAACATCACATCATTATTTAAAATAGATATGCCCATAAATGATCAGATCAGCACCTTAAATCCGTTTGGAATTTAGTATCAAATAAAGAGTTTGATACAAAATTGTGAATCATCAACTTATTTAGACAATTTCACAATGTGATTGTAATGTGAATATATTACGACGATGTATATTGTGAACTTTTGAATTTCAGTTTCCATCTCTCCTTTTTTTCTTGAATGCACTGTAATATATGTGTACTTAGAGAGCTAAGGGGAGGTGCTGCCGACTTTCATGTTCTCAAAATGCATAGTAAGATAATTTTATTACTGAACATAACATTCTTAAATAGGATAGGTCCCTTACCAAAAATTCAATCATTTTCTATAGGCACCCTCATAGAGCTCGATTATCTATAATTTGATCATCTATATTATTAATCAAAATTAGGATATCATATGATGAGTTCTAATCGTAGTTGGATGTACAAACGGCGCATGGATGGTTATCTGTCGAATGCGTGCGGAATGGGTGGAGAGTTTCATACAATTTGCACTCACCCGTGGAGCTATGAAGGACGGGGGAAAATTGAAGTGTCCATGTAGTCATACTAAATGTAGGAATTGCAAGTACCACGATGTATACGAGATCAATTTCATCTAATTAAAAATGGATTCGTACCAGATTACTACATTTAGACATTTCATGGTGAAATAAATCTTGAATGCATGCATCGTGTCGATCCTGAGGTTCACGTTGGAGGATCATATTACGCCGCTCCTGAAGAATCCTCAAATGCTTACATAAATATGGTTCAAGATACAACCGGTCCAAACTTTGTATTTAGCCCTAATGTTGAAGAACCGCCTAACTCTGAGGCCCAAAAGTTCTACGATATGTTGAGGTATTGGAAATCAACCTTTGTATCCCAGATGTGAGAAACATTCTCAGTTGTCTCTAGTTGCCTGTCTCATGGACCTGAAGGCAGAAAATTGCATGTCCCAGAAGTGCTATGATCAAGTACTGGATTAATCAAAGAAGTTGTGCCGAAAGATAATCATATACCAGATGACTTCTACAAGAGCAAGTTATTGAGGGGCATGGGACTACCGGTCGAGAAGATTGATTATTGCATGAACAATTGTATGATCTATTGAAAAGACGATTCTTATTTGACCAGTTGCGAGTTTTGCAACCATCCATAGTTTAAACCCGCTAAGCAGGGAAAGCAAAACGATAGAAAACCAGCATTGTGTATAAGAAGATGTATTATTTTCTATTAATTTCTCATTTGCAAAGGTTATACGAATCTACAATAACTATAAAGGACATGAGTTGGCATGCTGAACTCATCCGGAGTTCGCCGCCGAAAGTCAAAATGTAAGATTGGGCCTTTGCACAGATGGTTTTCAAGCTTTTGGTAGTTTTAGGGTGCAATATTACTCGTGACCGGTGATAGTCATACCATACAACTTGCCTCCATGGATATGTGTGAAAGAGAAATATATGTTTTTGAGTGTTCTTGTTCCAGGCCCCAAACACCCGAAGGATAAGTTAGATGTGTTTCGACAACCTCTAATCGCTGAGTTGAATCAGCTGTGGATGGTCGGTGCACCCTCGTATGATATATCCAAAAATAGAATTCTCAATTGCGGGCAGCCCTCATGTGGACAATTAGTGATTTTCTCGCCTACTCCATGTTGTCTGGTTGGAGTACAGCTGAGAGAACGACATATCCATATCGCATGAAACATACGAATGCATTTACTCTCAAGTGCAGCAAGAAACAATCTTGGTTTGATAATTGTTGAAAGTTTCTTGATTGTGGCCATCCTTTTCGAAAAGATAAAAGGAATTTAAAAAAAAAAAGCAGAAAGGTGGAGACTCCACCGCCGAGCGTACGGTCAAGAATGAAGATTTTTTGGCAGAGATAAAAAGTTTTGGGCTTTTGAAAGTTACTGATTTAGATGAAGAGGTCGTGAATGAACGCATAGCAAAATCAAGTTGTTGGAGGAAAAGAAGCATGTTTTGGTATTTGTCATACTGGAGCACAAATTTAATTTGACACGGAATTCTTAGGAGGTCTTCTGGATTCGGAGACTTGCAAAGGTGGTACCTCCTCTACTCTAGATAGGCGTGTCTCGGAGCTCCAGAAATAGATGAAGGTTTGAAGAGTTAGGTCGAGAGTCGGCTCGAGGCGAGTGAGCGGGAACATCAAGAACAGCTTCAGGCAATGCGCGTGGAGCATGCACGTGAGCGGCTCAAGATGGAGGCGACCTATCGTGAGCGTGTGATGCAGAAAGTCGCTGCAGCGATAAGAGCGCGGGGTCCACGACCATCCTCTGATCATCTATGTGATTTTCCAACTGATTCTGTAGTGTAGTTGTTTTAAAAATAAAGAATATTTATCTTTGATATTTTATTTAAACTTTATAGATTATACGATATAATTGTTAATTAATTAATTTTATTTTTATATTTTTTTGGGAAATGCAATAATTTTTCTATTTGATTATTGATTTGTGACATAAATACATGTACAAACAATAAATAAAATAAAATAAAAATAAAATGTAAAAAAATATTTATTTGAAAATGCTGACGAGTTGGGCCCGTCAATATCATTTGAAATAGCTTAGGGGTAGTGCCTGTCTGCAAATGCTGACGGTCAAGAACCCATCAGCATTATTTGAATTTTCTGATGGGCAGGACCTGTCAGCATATGCTGACAGGCATTACCCTTTAGCAAATTCTAACGGGTGACGAATCATGAACAGGGTGTTGTTGATGGGCCTCACCCATCAGCATGCCATCAGTTGTTACTGACGGGTATATTAATCCCGTTAGCAAATAATTTGTTGACGTTAAAAATGATAATGGATAGTACTCGTCAGCATATTGATGCTGACGGATTTATTGACAGATCCACCCATCACCGAACGACAATTTTATAGTGTTTTATATAAGAAATGCAGGTTAATTAAAATCGATCTAATCTGATAACCTAACCATCCGAACCAAACTTGTGAGCAAGCGAAAGATCGTGTACCTATTTCGATTGGTCCACAATTCGAAATTTTGTGAAACGGTAGGAATTGTTGGGGTTAATATTTTATTGATTGACTGGGTATACAGTCCATGAACGCATGTAATTGTAAAAGATATTACAATAACCTTTTACATTTAAATCAGAAAGAATTAAGATATTTCTTGTAATATTCAAAACTTTTGAGCCTTTCTTAAATACCCCACCTCTTTATTTTATGTTCTTGTAATCATACCTTTGAAAATAAATAAATACAACAACTTTAATACGTGATCCACCATCAAGCTCTCCTATAAGCTAATCATATAAAATAACCTGGGCAATTATAAAAACTTTTCACGAAAAAGTATGTATGCAATTTGCATATACGAGCCTTCCTTTTCTTTATATTATCCTTACCCGTTGACCTGTTTAATGTAGCTTTTCAGGTAATTTCTGCTCTAACTAAATTTAGTTTAGTTCCACTAGTTTTTGTTTTCCCCCAATTTGCAGGCTGGAAAAAGTCATGTTTGTTTATTTTTTCCCCCAATTATAGTGTCATTATTTTTGTATTGTTGAAGACAAGCACTTCGAATGACGTCCCCCACGCTTTTGATGCAATTAAAGTAAGGGCGATGTTATTCAAACACAATTTACATTGAGGTTTTTTTGTGTTTTTTTTTACCCATGTAAGAGTACTTATTATTGGTATGATCAATTCATTTTTTTTAATTAAATTATTATTATTATATTAATACTTCGTCCGTCCGGAAAATATAGACATGTTTTCCATTTTTGTCCGTCCAAAAAAGATAGGTATGTTTCATTTTTAATAGTTAGAATATTACAAAAAAGACTAAAACACTCCTATTTAGTTTTAAAAAAAAAGACTAAAACACTCCTATTTATTGAAATACTAAAAAGTTAAGGGTAAAGTAGTAAAAATAGCAAAAGTTTTACAATTCCAATTCCAATCATTTTGTCTTCTTAAACTCCTTGTTTTTGTCTACCGCCTATCTTTTCCGGGCGGAGTGAGTATTAATTAATGAAATAAGTTAAGATAATAAAGACATGTTTTCGTTTAACATTGCCACTTGGTGTTACTTTACATATTAAATAAAAAGTTAATACTTTTTGTTTTTTTACAAATATCACTTATCTCTGTTAGCATTTGTTGGAATTTTGAATTTCGGTATTCAGAATCTTGGGTATTCAGAATTCTGTGAATAGTAAGAAATCTTATTTGTTATAGGATTCAGAATACATTATTTCACTGTAGATGTCAAATCATGTCTGAAAAATGGGTGATAATGTATTATTATATTGTATTTGATGTCAAATCATGTTTGAAAAGTGGATAATAGTGTATTATAATATTGTATTTAGTAATATTTAATTATTTAGTTGTAAGATATTATTGTTTGAGTATTTAATTTTTAGTTTTAGATCAAACGTGTATTCGGTATTGCGAATCCAGAATTCTGAATATTAGCCCAAACAGGAATAATTACAAAAACTACCATACACTTTAGCTTTAATCAAAAACTTCAATGATCTTCTTAAATTACAAATGTCTCTTCTAAAGTATTATAAATACCCGTTGAAGATTGTAATTTGTTGTACTAATTATCAACTCGCTATGATTCAATTTGTAAAATAAAAATATATGTCGAGGGATATTAGTAATTTTGAAAGATAATTGATTTTAATATTTTTAATTAGATCAACCTTAAGGTAGTATAACTTATAAGTTATTATCCTTAAGAGCATCTCCAGCAGTTGCACTATTTTAGTGCAGAATCTACAAAACAATTCCAGCAGTTTGCACTAAATTTTGCACTAAAAAAGAATATTCTATTATATTCCTCATTTCTAATTTTTTAGTCTTATATTATTTTGTAAGGTATTATTAAATAAATAATATATTTTGTAAGGAAGAAAATGAGAAATTTAGAGAAATATTATTAAGTTCAACTACAAAAAAAAGATTGTGATATTGAGGCTCAAATGAAAAAAATTGAAGCAAGAAATCGTAGATCAATAAATGAATTGATTAGAGAATATAACTTTTTATTGATGAATTTGGACATCATCTTGATCCAGTACGACGAGAATTCTTCCGATTGGAGCAACAACAAATTATGCAGAAGCGAAGACAAGCACAATAATTATACCAACAAGGCTCTAGTACATTTAATATGTTTGGTCAATTTTTTCCAGATGTTGGAGGGGATGGAGTTGGTCTTCCAGATTATTAAGAAAATATTATGTGTGTTTTATTTGTATTTTTAATATTTTCCTATTTTGTTATCATATTTAATTTAAATTTGGTACTTCTATGTTATAATTGTGTGTGTTTTATTTGTATTTTTTATAACTTTGTGTTCAGTTGTCTTATGTAATTTTAACATGTATTGGTAATTCTATGTTTTTACATTTTAGATTGAAATTTTATATGTAGTCTTTTTAATATTTTTACATTTATTATTATTATTATTATTATTATTATTATTATTATTATTATTATTATATTATATTAAATTAAAAACAATATATATATATATATATATATATATATATATTATATATATATTACAACGTTAAATATGACGCTGCAACTTATATTCCTCAAAAATAGCGCAGCAATGCGCTGGCCTGCTGAGTTTTTCTTCTAAAAACTAGCGTCTAGCGCTAATGTAGGGAACTGCTAGAGATGGTGATGGAGAAGAGACCACCAATTGATATTCTCATGCATGCATCATCAATTAATATTCTAATGCATGCATTTAGTTATCAAGCCTTTATTAGAGTTTGAATTCATGCATCTAATAGTTTGAATTCATGCATCTAATTAATAAGTCTTTTATTACTTTGCGGAAATTTAGAGTTTGAACCATTGAATTTACCTTTCACCCTTTACTATTTAAACTCTTATAATCCTTCTTGCAAAATCAGATTATTATTGAATAAAGTTGTGTTCTTAAGCATATCATCTCTTGCATTCATACGCTCTAGCTGCGTCAGTTGGATTTTCGGAGTCAGTTCTGGGACAGCACGATGCCACCCAGACGTAACACCCAAGAGATTGCTATCCTCCGCGACCAAGTCGCTGCCCTCACTTCTGCCCTTGAATCGTTGCGGGCGGAATTCCAGGGAAACCGCCCTCAGGGCAACCCTCGCACTCCTCCAGATGCCAAATCTCAAGACGACGCATCCGAACAGCTGACCGCCTCGGACAACAAATACACGGCGACATATGACAACCCCTTTGCTCAACACCATCGCCGACAACCACCCCTTGACAACAGATGGGAATCGGGTTTCCGCTTGGATATTCCCGAGTTCACTAGCGCGGGCTCGCCTGATGACTACCTTGACTGGATCTACACTGCCGAGGACCTCTTGAACTTCAAATCCGTCCCCCCTATTCGGCGTGTTGCTCTTATTGAGACCCGGATTCGAGCTCGAGCAGCCGCTTGGTGGCGTCATCTAAAAGTTTCCCGTACCCGCCGTAACCAAAGAGAGATCACCCTTTGGGAGGAATTCAAATCCCTTTTGAACGCTGAATTCCTACCCCTGAATTATGAAAGCACACAATACCAGAAATTTCAAAGCCTGCGTCAGGGCCCGCGCTCCGTCGACGCTTACACTACAGAATTTTATCAACTTCTTACGCGCATCGACAATCGGGAAATGCCGGCGCAACTTGTTTCACGGTATATTGGGGGCCTTCGCCTCCAATTTCAAGATTTGATAAACTTGTTGTGCCCTTCATCTCTAAGTGAAGCCCATAGCCATGCGGTCACTTTAAAGGTCCAGTTCAACCAACGGTCGAGTTATGGCACTCTAACCTCTGATCGACGATCTAACCCACCACCGCCCCCTACAACCATGCCGAAGACCCCTGTCACTCCGCCAGCGGGTTCTATAACGCCTCGAACCTCTTCGGCCCCTGCTATTGGACCACGGTCATCCTTCCAGGGTCGTTGCTTCAATTGCGGTGACCCGCGCCATCACATGACAGCCTGCCCTCATCCCCAAAGTTCCCGCACTCTCTTGCTTGAGGGCGATTCTCCTAATCTGTTTGAAACACCTCCGGTATTTGATGATACCCTATCCCGACTGCCTTGGAAACCTACTCACAGGGTGATACTGGACCCCTTTTGGTATTACGACACGCGTTTTGCTCACCAAAGATCACTCCTATGTCGGACCAACGGAACTGCATTTTTCACTCCACCTGCACCATCAAAGGAAAAGTTTGTAAGTTCATTATCGACTCGGGTGCGTGCGAAAATGTTATTTCTATTGATGCTGTTGCAAAATTGGCGCTTCCCCTCTCCTCTCACCATCATCCTTATAGCCTTGCATGGCTAAATAATACTACGAAGGTGGCGGTTACTGATCGAGTGCAAGTTCCTTTTTCCGTGGGTGGCACTTATTCCGACACAATTTGGTGTGATGTAGTACCTATGGATGCCTGCCACATGTTGTTGGGTATCCTTGGCAATTTGATCGACAAGTATCGCATGATGGCTTCCTGAATACATATTCGTTTGTGGTTAATGGTGCCAAATTTGTGTTGTATTCTTCTTGCACGCCAGCACCTTCCCCTGCCCCAGCACCGCTGGTTTCACTACTCTCTCACGCTTCCTTCGAGCGAGAATTGTCTCCTGATTCATCGGTGTTCGTGCTTTTCGCACACGATGTTTCCCCTTCATCCACCGTCCCTCCAGTGGCTCAATCCCTTTTAGCTGAATTTATTGATGTCTTCCCCACCGAGCTCCCTGCCGCCCTACCTCCACTCCGGGATATTCAGCACCAGATCGACCTCGTCCCAGGGGCATCATTGCCCAACAGACCCCACTACCGCATGAGCCCCTCTGAGCAAGCAGAGCTCCGACGGCAGGTTGAAGATTTGTTATCCCGCGGCCTTGTAAGGCAGAGCTTAAGCCCGTGCGCCGTCCCGGCCTTGCTCACTCCAAAGAAAGATGGGTCATGGCGTATGTGCGTCTATAGTCGAGCGATCAATAAAATTACGGTAAGATACAGATTTGCTATACCTCTCTTGGATGATCTACTTGACCAATTATGTGGCTCCAAGACCTTCTCCAAGCTCTATTTACGCAGCGATTACCACCAAATACGGATCAGGCCGGGAGACGAATGGAAAACGGCTTTCAAGACTAGAGAAGGCCTATTTGAATGGCTCGTCATGCCTTTTGGTCTCTCGAATGCTCAAAGAACCTTCATGCTCATCATGAACCAGGCTCTCCGCCCTCTTATTGGTACTTGCGTTGTCGTTTATTTTGACGACATACTTATCTACAGCCAAACTGAAGCTGCCCATTTGGAGCACCTACGCCAGGTCCTTCATATCCTCCGGGAGGAGAAATTTTTGGGGCCCCCAAATAAGTGTGTTTTTTTCACAACTTCCGTTATCTTTTTGGGCTTTCGCATCTCTGAAGAAGGTATTTTGGTTGACGACTCCAAGGTCGAGGTTATTCGGGATTGGCCTACTCCCACTACCATCACTGCCGTCCGCAGCTTTTATGGACTGGCCTCATTTTACCGGCGTTTTATCCATCACTTTAGCTCAATTATGGCCCCAATCACTGATTCCATGAACGGTAAGGTTTTCCTTTGGACTGAGGCCGCAGACGCTGCCTTCACTTGCATCAAACAGAAGCTCATTTCGGCCCCTATATTGGTTCTGCCAGACTTTAATGTCCCATTTGAGCTCCACAGTGACGCTTTAATGGTCGGCATCGGTGCCGTTCTTAGCCAAAATGGTCGTCTTATTGCCTACTTCAGCGAGAAACTCACGGGCCCTCGCTCTCGTTATTGTGCTTACGATGTGGAGTTCTATGTAGTTGTTCAAGCAGTCCGCCATTGGCGTCACTATCTATTTCAACGGGAGTTCATTTTGTTCACAGACCATGACTCTCTCAAATACTTGGCCAGTCAAGATAATGTGTCTTCTCGCCACGTCTCATGGGCAGCGTACTTGCAACAATTTAATTTTCTCATTCGTCACAAATTAGGCTCCTTGAATCGGGTCGCTGACGCCCTCAGCCGTCGTTCGGCCTTGCTAGTGGAAATGCGGGTTTTCATTCTAGGTTTCAATGATTTTCCAGATCTCTATACTTCTGATCCTTATTTTTCGCAGGTACTATCTCAGGTGCAGAATGGGGTTGCATCTAAATTCACCCTCTCGGACGGCTTTCTCTTTTTCGGCAACAAGTTGTGCATCCCTTCTTGCAGCCTACGCCTCCGCCTTATCCAGGAGCTCCACGGAGTTGGCCATGTGGATAGGGACCGAACGATTGGCCTCCTCTATGATCGTTTCTTTTGGCCGTCCCTGTGGCGTGACGTCGCTCGTTTCGTTGAGCGCTGCCACACTTGTCAGGTTTCAAAAGGCTCAGCCACCAATGCCGGTCTGTACCGGCCTTTGCCTATTCTAGATGGTCCATGGATTGGTGTTAGCATGGATTTCGTCCTCGGCTTGCCTCGCACCCAACGAGGCTTCGATTCTATTTTCGTCGTGGTGGATAGGTTTAGTAAAATGGTCCACTTCATCCCGTGCAAACGGACGACGGATGCCCTTCATGTTGCTCAGTTGTACTTTCGCGATGTTTATCGCTTGCATGGCCTGCCCACGTCCATTGTTTCAGACAGAGACACTCGCTTCCTTAGCCACTTTTGGCGCACCCTATGGCGCTTGCCCAACACGGAGCTTCACTTTAGTAATGCGTACCATCCACAAACGGATGGGCAGACCGAGGTCGTCAACCGCTCTCTGGGCAATCTCCTCCACTGTTTGGTTGGAGACAACATCAAGACTTGGGACGTCAAGCTCAGCCAAGCTGAGTTTGCCCACAATTCGGCCATTAACCGCATTACAGGTTTCTGCCCTTTTCGCATCGTCTATGGACGCATTCCTCGAGGCCCCGTCGACCTTATGCCCTTGCCATCTGGGGTTCACGTGGATGACCGTGCTTACTCCTTTTGGGCCGACATCCAGTCTGTCCATGCAGCAGCCCGAGCCAACCTTATTGAGAGCAATGCCCGCTAAAAACAATATGCGGATAGAAAGCGTCGTCATTTGGAGTTTGATGTTGGCGACCTTGTTTGGGCAGTTCTGACAAAGGATCGCTTCCCGGCTCATGAATACAACAAACTCGCATCCCGTAAGATTGGACCGGTTGAAGTTATGGAGAAGATAAACCCAAATGCGTATCGCCTTCGCCTCCCACCTAATTTGCGTACCTCGGTTGTCTTCAACATTAAGCACTTAATCCCTTACGCTACTGAAGAAGAGACCCATCCAGATTCGAGGACGAATCATTCCGATGGGGGAGGGAATGATGGATAAGAGACCACCAATTGATATTCTCATGCATGCATCATCAATTAATATTCTAATGCATGCATTTAGTTATGAAGCCTTTGTTAGAGTTTGAATTCATGCATCTAATAGTTTGAATTCATGCATCTAATTAATAAGTCTTTTATTACTTTGTGGAAATTTAGAGTTTGAACCATTGAATCTACCTTTCACCCTTTACTATTTAAACTCTTGTAATCCTTCTTGGAAAATCATATCATTATTGAATAAAGTTGTGTTCTTAAGCATATCATCTCTTGCATTCATACGCTCTAGCTGCGTCAGATGGTCTAAGAGCCTATTTAGAATTCGGATGAAAGGGAGGAATCTTGAAATATGTTGCTAAAAAAAAGAAAAGAAAAGTACCAAAAAATTAAATAGAGCTTTTGGTAGTAAAAGGTGTCATCTCACGTCCTTTAAAATCTGTTGCTATTTCCAATTTTATGTATTTGTTCTTATAATTCTCACAGGATGTCTGCTTAATTGGCTGGCGGACTTTTCAATAATGCTTGTAATCAATGAACAATTACAAGATTATTTTGTAAAGCTTTTTTTACAGATTAAATGAATATTATGCGTTTTATGAGTTTGCTGAAAATATATATTTGGGCCTCAGATGTTCAGGCAATCCTTTGATGTGAGAATGCTTATGAGGATAGAGAAGCACTTTGAGTTTTAGGGTTTTCGCGATCCAGAGATTTAAGCCGGTAAAATACAAAATTTTGATTTTAAAAAACACATTTCATCTGTGATTATTATTATTACTAATGCTTCTTTTTTTCTTTTCTAGAACACTATCTAAGCTGGCCAATTTGACATTTAGTCTTTTTTTTTTGGCCTGTTTGAAATTTCATCTTTTTTTTTATCTTTACAATTTCATCCGATTATCGCTGGAAAAACTGAATTGCACCAGAGTTTGCTGATTAGGCGCCGACTTGTATTGAGTTGTCTTTTATTTGGGGTATATTAGGCATGTGGAATTGAATTAAATGAAAAACTCTTTAATTTGCATCAGCCCCATTTCTTTTCTTCTTTCTTTTCCAAAATCAGAAATCGGCGACCACACCAAGAACCTCCGCCTTCTTTGATCGTTGTCGGCGGCTGAAAGGACTAACAAGACGGCGGCGTCTTTAGGAAACAATGCCACGCAGCGGTAGATGGCGACGGCTAAGTGTGGTGATTTCTCTCCCCAAATTTCAGAATGCCGGATCTATCTCATTCGATTCCGACGAATGGCGGCTGCGATTCGATGCGTGGGGCCGTTGGTCTCCGTCCGGGCGGATGGATGTTGGACGGCAGTGGTCTGGGGGTTCCTCCGGTGGTTTTTCGGCTGGGGTTTAGCCTTTTGCGATGGAGGGCGATAGTTCAGTGATGGAGATGGATGTAGCAGTCGTGGCTCGTTTTTTGGTTGTGGGGTTTTTCTGGCGACGGTTACGGCAGAGTCGGGCTGGAAGTTTGAGAATGGTTTGGCCTGATTTGGCCGACTAATCGGCGGCACGTAGGAAGGCATGGAGATGGTGACTCGGCAGGGTCTTCGTCCGGTTCTAGTGGGGTTATTGTTGGGTTCCGTTTTGGGCGGCGATGGTGATGGTTGAATCAGAGTCGGTCGGGCTGCGGTTGGTTGGGTTTTTGGGCCTGGGTTTGGAGTTTGAAGTGGGTTTCAGCCGTCATGATGGTGGTGGTAGAGGAGCGTTCTCATAGAATGAAGTGGGGAGGGGGCGGCGGCAACGGCTGGGGTGTGGTAGATATGGACATCGTCGTCACGGTGATGGTGGGGTCAAAAGGGGAGGAGAGATCGATGGGTGTGATGATTTGTTAAGGTCTGAAAATCGCATAGTTTCTGAGTTTGAGATTCTCTTCAATTTCCTCTTCCCTGGTTTATGCCTACATGTAAAATAAAAATAATTTTCTTTTAATTCAATTCTACGTGGCCGAATATCCCCCAAATAAAAGTTAACTCAACACAAGCCGACACCTAATCAGCAAACTCCGGCGCAATTCAATTTTTCCGGCGATAATCGGACGAAATTGCAAAGATTATAAAAGAAAACGGATGAAATTGCAAACAGGCAAAAAAGAGAACTAAATGTCAAACTAGGCCAACTTAAAGGACGAAATTTTTTATTTTCCCAGAAGGGAACTAGCAAGTTCTGTTTCTTTTCGTTTTGATTCTAATTGTGGTCGTGGTTATCGTTGATAATTGTTTGAATGTCCGGATGAACTTGACCACTCCCAATTTAGAGGTCAGCAATTAATAAAGACTTATTCGTTAACATACTCTGTCTAAATGGAAGCGTACAATGTAGATGTAGTATACAACGAGTAAGGTTGATTTCCACAAGGATCAAATTTCAAAAATTAACAAGTAATATTATTAATAAATTAATTCAATCTAAATGATTATAAAAGAAGATTCTATTTTATTGTTATGAACGATGAACATTAAAACAAATTAAGTATAATGATTTACTAAAACAATAACAAAAAGTAAGAAGAAGAGATATTCAAATGGAACGAAGGTATTTCGGGGTTTGAGATTACAATTAAAATTTTAATTCCTGTCATGTTTAAACACTTGAATATTATTGTGATTCAATCTATTATAAGTCAATCACTATTGTAGTTTAATCCTTGTGTCAAAGTGATTAAATCGTGGATTCAAAATGTGAGACACATTGTCAAGATCACATTTAGAACTTCGAAGAGTTTTAAAGATTTATATGTCTTCACTACTAATCTCAAACCTATCGGTTTTGTTGATTAGAGTGTTCGTATTTGAAAGCTTGTAATTACAAAAGGTTGTTAATCTATCACAGTTTTAGAAATACAAAAAGTTGTGAATCGATTGTGCAACGATGAGTTATAAATACAAAAACAGTAACGGATTATACTCGAATGTAAAACATTTTCAGTCAACCAAGAATTATTGTGAATCAATTCAATATATGTTAATCGAAAATATAGTTTAACCATTCTCTCGAAGTAACTAACCATGAGTTATAAATGCGAAACGCCTTGTCAATCGCACTTAGAACTCCTGAAAGCTTCAAAGACTTGAACAATATCACTCTTATCTCAAATACATCAATCTTATTGATTAGAGTATTTTGAATTCATAATTCTATTAACAAAACTCGTTTCCCATTTATGAATTATTAAACTAATAAGTATAAATGTTTTTCAAGTAATTGTGCATATACGTAAATCAAGAATCAAAAATATTGAAAGGACCAAATGCTTTATTGAAACAAAGACTCAAAACATTAATCGTTCATTATTTACCAAACTTTAGAATACTAATGAATTAGTTAGGCATGATTAAATATCTATATAAACATTTTATCTAACACGTTTTTTTCATAAAAAAAATAAGAAAGACAAAATCGTAAGGATGTTTGTGAATCCTTCGATCTTCCGTTCTTCATGTCTCTCCTCCGAACTTTTCTTCGATCTCTCTATCTCACACTTTTGGAGTGTTTTTGGTGGTGAATGATGGTTCCCAAATTAATGGGTGGTGAAGGATCTATGTGGACTGGTTCTTGGCTCTCTTCTTATAGTCCAAAATAAAATATCATCCTTTAAAACCGATTTTGACGTCTTTTACGTTTCTGAACCATTAGGAACCCAGCTATCGACTGGTAATTGGGTCGCAAATGGTCTTCTTGAAAATAACTCACAATAGCGACTCGGCTAATGGGGTCATTAAGGGCATGTTTGATGGTCTTCTATAAAACGTCTCACATTAGCGATCCAGTAGTCGACTTCTGATGGGGTCATTAAGGGCATGTTTGGACTAGCATTCGTTGGGATTCTGAATTCTGGTATTCAGAATCATGGGCTATTCAAAATTCTGTGAATAGTAAGAATTTTTGTTTGTTATAGGATTCATAATTTTTTTACTTTTTACCGTAGATGTCAAATCATGTCTGAAAAGTGGGTGATAATGTATTATTATATTGTATTTGATGTCAAATCATGTCTAAAAAATGGAAGATAGTGTATTATAATATTACATTTAGTAATATTTAATTATTTAGTTGTAAGATATTGTTGTATGAGTATTTAATTTTTGAGTATTATAATAAACGAGTATTCGGTATTACGAATCCCGAATTCAGGATTCGGAGTCCTAGCCCAAACAGACCCTAAGGGTCTTCTGGGCTCCGTTGACTCTTTAACTTGGTGGGCTTACTCTAATTTTGCCTAATGGACTCTTCTCTTTCGTCAATTCATTTTTTCATCTTTAAGCTCAATCCAAGCAAATGGATCTGAAATCCTATAAAAACAACATAAAACAACTAAACACGTAATAACGTACAAATTATATGAATTAAAGTAAAAAGTAGTTTAAAGCGTACGTACAATAGTTGAACCTAATTTAATAAGAAGTAATATATAAAAAAATACGTGTTATTAAAATTTTTATAAACATTCAGTTGAATCATTAATCATATATAATCTTTAGAAACTCAATTGTTGTGTTTGTTCATTAAAAGTCAAATATATTGAAATTAATTGCTTATAAAATAGTTGTTCATATGGACTTTGTGGAAAATCTTAGTTGTAGAAAATACTCACTCTAATCTGACCATGAATTAAAAAATGAATGTAATGTTTGGTGGTTCTATGGTTTCCATTGGTAGCATGAGACTGATGTTAGTGCCACCGAAGCTTTAGCAACTCTCAGTTTTATTATAATTTCTTGTTTTTGCTGATCGTAAGGCTGAATCACAGGGAAGATAATCTTTTACTAGAGGGAAAGCTTAGCAGGTCTCATTGCCCATTAAGTTCCTCTTCTGGGTAGTCAAGTTGTTGTTTTTCAACATAAAATTTAAAATATTTTAAGTCTTCATTTGCTTCATTTGATGATTATGTAACTCTTTGATATTTCTACAAGTGAACATATTATAGCTCGATTTATACAAAAGGCTATAGTCACTTAGTTTCTCAAATATCTTATTATCATACCATAATCATCCAATTTGACTGATGCAAGTTTTATTTTATTTTTAGGAAAAATTAGGGCCAAATAATTTATACAGCATCTTGATATGATTTTATATATATTATTTACGTAGTATTAAAAATTTTATTAATTGATTTAGTTCATTTAAAGAGTTATTTGCCTTGTTTGGACTCTAGTGTTAGTTAGAATGTTTAGTAGATTAATCCTTCAATTTAATAGAAACTTTTATCTTGGTAAAGTCTTTATTTAACTCTTACGTATTTGTTTTATAGAGATAATCATGAAATCCTCTTTTTGTGGAACAATGACTCTTTCAAAGAAGTTAGACTATATATATCACTTGGCATTTTGATGAAGAACAACTAGCGAGGACGAGAAAAACAGTAAGACGATCAAAGCATCCATTGCTCTGTTTTAGAGAGTTCTTTGAGTTCATGTTTGATCAAACAAGAAGATTTTAGGAGCAACTCTTTTCATTAATTTTTGTAATATTACTAGAGAGTTATAAAATATTTCTAGTAATAAACTTTTGGCCTAAGGTCGCGATCTGTGAGTTATTTTAACTCATAGACAAAAATCATTCATACGTCTTTCTTTCATTTGCAAGTATGTCATTTAAGATGTTTAAACATCACCACTAGCATTATTTTTAATACGTTCATGAAAGTTATTGAAGGCTTTCAAAACTTTCATTTGGTATCAAGAGCGATCACTTGAGACTACTAAGTGCGGATCCTGCGTGTTTTGAAAGTTAAACGATGGATACAGCAATGAACAATGCAATCTGAACCCCTGTGTTGGATGGAACAAATTACGTAATCTGGAAAGTTAGAATGCGAGGATACATAAAAACTATGGACGAAAGATCTTAGCACGAAATCCTGATTGGAAAGCTCAAAGGATAGACGATCCGGATGGTGAAGTCATTCTGAAAAATGAGGTTGACTGGAATGCTGAAGAACAGGCTATTTCGAATGCGAACACCAAAGCTTTGAACGATATCTATTTCTTTGTAGATGTTTATCTGTTCATGATAATCTCTAATCTTCAGACGGCTAAAGAAGCATGGGATGCTTTACAACTCTTTTGTGAAGGGTCTAAAGGAGTCCAACAAACTAAACTAAGGATGTTGGCAACTCAATTTGAAGTTCTAAGGATGGAAGAAAGTGGAACTATTACAAATTACAGTGCAAAGCTCCTTGACATCGCAAATGAATGTCAATTGTTGGGTACCCCCATTTCAAATGAAAGCCTGGTGAGCAAATTCCTGCAATCTGTGACCAAAATATTTAACATGAAAATCACTTCCATTGAAGAAGACAATGATACTTCTATCATGAGTTTTGATGAACTCGTTGGGTCTTTGAAAACCTACAAGGTGGAATTAAAAATCAAGCAACTGAAAGGGAGAAGTGTTGCTCTAATTTCAGCCCCAGATTACAAAGATGAGGACCTTGATCTTGATGCCCTAGCATATGAGGCTGAGAATGCCAACTTAGATGAAGATGGCATTGCTCTCATCACCAGGAAATTCAGTGACTTTCTAAAGAAAAAGAACAACTCAAAAAGGCCTTTCAATAGGCACTTCAAGTCTTCATCTGAACATATCACTCCCAGACCATTGGGTCAGTCCGCCAATAGGTTCCAAAGAAAGGATGTGACTCCTACAAGTGTTAAGGCTAAGACTAGAAATCAAAACAGCACCAAGGATCTGGAAAATGTTCAATGTCATGAGTGTAGAGGATTCGGACATTACAAGTATGAGTGTGCTAACGCCTGTGTTGTCTGGGATGACACTGGCAGTATGAGTGACATTTCATGTCTCAACTCATTCACCTTAACAAAAGATGATGAAAATGAAGACATTGGTGCTGCCTATGAAGAACTGTATGAGGATTGGTGCAAACTGGTTCAGAAGGATTAAATCCTCTCTAAATAAAATGAGAGACTGACTCGTGTAAACAAAGAACAACAATCCGTGGTTTTACGTTTAGAAGCTCTCCTGACCAAACGAGAAGAGGAACTTGATAGAACTGGGGTGAACTTTCAGCAGCCATGATGACACTGAAGAAACTCAACACTGAATCAACCAAACTTGATAAGATCCTGTCTATTGGAACTATGATTAGACATGGAATAGGGCTTGAGGCTCCAGTGTTTTTCAAAGAAAGTGACAAACTCCAGAAGGACTTGTTTCTATGAAGAAGATCAAGCAAAGAAAGCGTAATTATGTATTTCATCACTGCTCGAAACCTGGACACATCAGACCATTTTGTAAAAAGCTTATGTCAGAAAGAGCATCCTCTCCCAGAAGAAAGACAATGTCAGTGAATACAAGCTCCAACATTAGGACTAACAGTACTCACAAAAGCAGAATGGTGTGGGTAAGAAAGCTTGACTCCCATTGCAACATGATCCATATCTCTCTGAAGTCTAGTGTTGAAGGCCCGTGGTACTTTGATAGTGGTTGCTCCAAGCATATGATAGGTCTAGCTGAACACTTGACTAATGTTGTTCAGCATAATGGTGACAAAATCCAATATGGTGGTGGTGCGCATGGTCAGATTATAGGAAAAGGAACCCTAAACGTTGAAGGGTTACCTAAACTTCAGAATGTGTTGCTGGTTAAGGGATTGGCTGCCAACCTCATAAGCATCAGACAGCTATGCGATGGTGGTCTTCATGTGAGATTCAGCCGAGATTCATGTGAAGTCTTTGACAACCCTGATTAATGCATCTAAACTGGCACACGAGCCACGAACAACTGCTACAAAGTAAACAACAAGATTTGGTGTCAAAGTGTGCAACCTTCAGAATTCGAGTTGTGGCATCAAAAGATGGGATATGTTAATTACATGATGATGAGTAACTTGTCAAGTCAGAAGCAGTGAGAGGAGTTCCCAAGATGGTCATCAAAAACCCATCTATGTGTGGTGATTGTCAAAAGGGAAAACAAACCAGAGTGTTTCACCTGGTGATCAAACATTTCAACACCTCTCGCTGTCTGGAACTTCTCCACATGGATCTTATGGGTCCAATTGAGGTAGAAAGTATTGGTGGTAAGAAATACTCATTTGTCATTTTTTGATGATTTTTCTTGTTTTACCTGAATTGAGTTCCTTCGTGAAAAGTCTGAAACTTTCGAAAACTGTCCAAACGTGTCAGTAACAAATTTTGTCTGCAAATTGGCAGAATTAGGACAGAGTCATGGTAAGGAGTTTGAGAACTCATCGTTTCAAAACTTTTGTGACAAATATGGAATTTCTCATGAGTTCTCTTCTCCAATTACGCCTCAACAAAATGGTATTGCTGAGCGTAAGAACCAATCCTTACATGAAATGGCTCGAACCATGTTGATTTCTAAAAATGTGTCAAAAAGGTTTTGGGCTGAAGCTCTTAATACAGTGTGTCATATTTCAAATCGAATATACTTTAGGGTAGGTACCTGTAAAACACCCTACGAAATTCTTGTTGGAAAGAAACCAAATCTGAAGTATTTTCATGTTTTTGTTTGTGTATGCTATGTGCTGAATGATAGATATTACTTATCCAAGTTTGATTCTAAAAGTGACAAGTGTGTCTTTTTGGGATATTCACTGAACAGTCATGCCTATAGGGTATTTAATCTTAGAACTCGTGCCATGCTTGAGTCTGTGAATGTCAGGTTTGATGAACTAGCAGATATATCCGTCAATTCTACTGAGGATGATGTGGTTGATCTGGTTCGGAGTCCATAGTCTCTTCCCTAAATCACTCCAAGGGAATCTTCTGAAACTGCACCTATTGTTACTGAAAGTGTTGCAACACCTGAACCAACATCGCTGATTCATGCTGATACTGGTAGAGAAATTTCTGAGTCTGAAGAGGATTTGGTTGATGCAGGGATCTCTGGCCCACTTGACAGAGATGTTCCCTCCAAGAGACAAAGGAACTATCCTACTTCTCAAGTCATCGGATCCTTGGACGAAAGAAGCACATGGAAGAAGCAGATCAATTTCAAGGAAATGATAAAACTAGTATGTATGGCTTCATGCTGTTCACTAACCAAAAACTCTTGTTTTGTGTTCTCTGTAGAGCCCAAGAATGTGGAAGAATCTCTTAGAGATGAGTACTGGATAAATTTCATGCATTAAGAATTGGATCAGTTTGCCGAAAATTATGCATGGGACTTGCTACCATGACCAAGTGCAGGAAACGTTATTGGAACAAGATGGATCTTGAGAAATAAGACTGATGAATTATGTAACATTTTGCAAAACCAATCCTGACTTGTGGCTTAAGGTTTCACTCATGTTGAAGGTATTGAATTTGATGAAACATTTGCTACTGTAGCACGAATTAAGTCAATAGATTAATCATGGCAATTACTTGTCATTTGAACATTGCTCTTCACCAAATGTACATAAAAAGTGCTTTTCTTAAATGGTGTTTTAAATGAGGAAGCATACGTTGAGCAGCTGAAGTGTAGTTTTTTGTGGTTTTTGGAAATAAAAGGCTCTGTTGGCTTGGTATTATCGAAATTCAATTCGATTGTGAGAATCAATGTGTTTATAGCTTGAAGAAATAAAAGGAAAATGAAAATAAGCAATTAAACTAGATAAACTATTCTAGGAATTAAAATAGCAAGTGGGTAGAATGCCTCGGTCGTATGCCTTCGATGAAGATGCAAGCAAAATCGAAAATTTAGCAAGAACAAGCAATATTTCACCAAGTACAAGCATGCAAGTACAAGGTACAACAATGCATAAAACACAAATAAGCAAAAATTGAAAGCATGAATGGATAAAGTAATGAAAATAGACGGAAAAGTTTAAAACTTTATGAAAAATAACAATCAACAAAGCATAGATATAGGATTAAGCATGAAACAAAGCATGAAAATTAAATTGCAAATAAAGCATGTGAAAAACTCAAAATCAAGACAATCCAAGACCCGATCTATGATCTAGACGTGTCACTCGTCTAGATTCCATAGCCAATTCTTAAGATCTAACATGAATTCAAGGTGCTAAGATAAAAAGCATAAAAATGAAGAAAATGTATGAAACCTATGAAATTGCATGAAATTAAACGATCTAAGCCTCGATCTATGATCTAGATGTGTCACTCAACTAGATTCCATAGATGATTCACAAGATCAAGCACAAATTCTTATACCTAAGGCAAAAGGCATAAAACAAATGAAGAACAAATCATGAAATTAAAAGAAAGCTTATTAGAATTAAAGAGAGAATCCAAAAGTTTGATTGAAATTTCAATGAAATAAAAATCTAAGGGAGTACTTGAATCCTTCTTGAGATTACAAACCCAAGGCAAAGATTGAAATTAAATCTAGAGAGAGAAAATAATCCCAAACCCAAGCTTGGGTTGGGAGGAGGTGTTGATCCTTTACAAAATGAAATAAGTGTTCTACTTATACTAGGCTAAATTAGGGGTAAATGGGTCAATTATGCTTTATAAGCTTAGATGTCCTCTGTTTGACCAATTTTGACCCAAAATGGTCATTCTAGAACATTTGGGTCGAGTTGGGCTCGATTGTCTCGGCAAATTTGCAAAGTGGCTCGACATGAGTCGAGGTGGATCGGCACTGGGCGGGAGTGGCCGGCAGGTCTCGACGGCTGTCGGCAGAAGCTTGCAGGTGTGGCCGGGCGGGCTCGGCAGGGATGGCGTGCAGCGGCGTCGGTGGGCATCGATTGACGCACAATGGATCGACGCTTATAGAGAGTAGCGTCGACCTTGCGTCGATGCATGGTCAATCGACGCAGGCATGCTCGGCAGGTATGGCGCACAGCGCTTGGCGGGCTATGCAGAAGTGGCCGACAATGCTCGGCCACGCTCGGCGCTGGTCGGGCAGGCGCCCGGCAGCAGCTCGGCAGGAGCGCCATGACTAACCTTAGCTCGAGCTGAATCGAGCCAAGGGACAATTTTAACATTCTTCTCGATTTCTTGTTAAAATCTAGCAAAAATAACACACATACACAAATTAATTGAGTCCATTTAACCATATTAAGTATAAAGTCAAAAAGAAACACAAAAAGCAACAAAACGAGAAAACAAACGAAAAACCTAATTAAACATGACTCAAAACTACTAAATCGACATAAAATTCTAATTAAAAATACGAGAAAAATACCACAATTACATGCAAAACAGCAACTTAAAGGTTTTGAAGATCCTCATAAACTTTAATATGTTTATAAATTAAAAAGGGCCCTCTATGGCCTTAAGCAAGCTCGTAGAGCTTGGTATGACGGGCTTACCTAACATCTTCTTCAAATGAATTTTGAACGTGGTGAAGTGGATAAAACTTTGTTCATTGTGAAAAGAAATCACGAGATACTAATTGCTCGAATCTATGTACATGACATTGTGTTTGGTTCAACTTGTGATAGACTGCTCGAAGTGTTTGTGAAGAGTATGTCTACCACTTTTGAAATGAGTATGGAAGGTGAGTTGTCCTTTTTCTTAGGATTGCAGATCAAACAGTTTGAAAATCGAATTTTCATGTCTTAGACCAAATATGCCAAGAATCTTGTGAAACATTTTGGGTTAGAAAGTGCGAAACACATGAAAACACCCATGGGGAGTAGTAAAAAACTATCCAGAGACGATGTTAGTGAAAGTGTTGATCACACTGTGTATAGGAGTATGATAGGCAGTTGTTTGTATTTAACTGCGAGTCGTCCTGATATCATGTATAGTGTTTACTTGTGTGCTCAATATCAGTCAAATTCTAAATAAACTCACTTAAAGGCACAAAACGCATAATTAGGTATGTAGCTGGCACCTGCAATCTAGAAATTTGGTACACTAATTCTAATATTGTTGGATATACTGATTCTGATTGGACAGGTGATACTGATGATAGGAAGAGTACGACTGGGGGATGTTTTTTTCTAGGAAATAATCTTGTCTCCTGGTATAGTAAAAAACAGAACTGTGTGTCTTTGTCAACAGCTGAAGCCGAGTATGTAGATGCTGACAGTGCCTGTGCCCAACTATTATGGATGAAACAAATGATAGAGTAGTATGGGTTACAAAGTCATGTTCTTACTGTCCTATGTGATAATTCAAGTGCTATTGACATCTCAAAAAATCCAGTATAACACTCTCGAACAAAACACTTAGACATCAGACATCATTTCATTCGAGATTTGGTTGAGAGAAATGTTGTGAGTATTGAGCATATTGGAACTGACCATCAACTTGCTGACATATTCACCAAAGCATTAGATTACAAGGGATTTTTCAGATTAAGGAAGTCTCTCAGCTTGTGTGGTTTTTAATACATTGTTACCTTATATGCTGCAACATCCCTAGCAACATCAGCTGCAGTATATTTTTTCGACATGAATTTTTTTTTCATAACATACATTAGTTCTTGCATAAATTACAAATGCAAGAACATTTTCTATTTAAGTGTGATGTTAAAGGTGTCGAAATATTTCAAAATAATCAATTGTGGGTTGACTCTCGCAGAAACACGTATTTCTCTCGGTGTGCATAAAAAGGAGAAAGTGGTTTGAAGGATGTCCTAACCGTCCATTCGTGGATGAATGCCAATGTGATGAACTCCAAAAATCCTACTCATGAATTATTATTATGATGATTGAGTGGAGGTTACACTACTCCCGTACATGAAATATCCTTAAACATAAATGACACAGTCATTCACCGAGTCAAGGATTGTCAACTCATTGACTTTTTTGATTGAACATCAGTTCCAATGTCATCACACAAGAACTACATTCTACCGCAGTTGTGAACTTTATATGTTTTTTCGTAGGTCATTACTTTTAGACATACCATCAGGACATGCATGTTTGGTGAACTTTGTTCTTTTAGTTTTTATAAGTGAAGATATGCTCATAACAAAAGTCTATTTTTCTCTTACTCAAATCTCATTATCTTTTTTATGTTTTTTTTTTTGTCAAGTGGGTTATTATCAGAATTTTGTGGATCTAAGATATTGATACGCTTGGTTCGGGTTAGGTTATAGTGTCAGTAGATTGGGGTTTGATGTTATTGGGTTGATTTTCAGTGTTAGTGGGTTAAGGGGGTTAAGGGGGAGTGGGCTTAAGATACACCTTCGATTTCTCTGGCCTCTCTTTGCAATTTATTATTAACTTTATCCCACTAACACACTAACCACTTGTTTGAGTTTCTTTTTGGTATAAATTTGTCAGGTGTTTCTTCTACTTGTTAGAGTAATTCCATCAAAGAAACCCCTCATATTCTTCAAGCTGATTTCTCTCTTTCCAAAATAAAATGAGTTCGAAGAAATCCAGTTCGTCAAAGAAGTCCTCCCGCTCGCTGCCCAAGATTACGATGACGTCGGACTTTGGCACTGACACCGGATCTCTACCAAGATACGTACCCCTAGATATTCGCGGTGAGCACGGTGCTCCCACCTCAGTGGAAGAAAATGTTGGTGGATCTGCCCCAACACCGAGTCATAGTCCCAAAGTTTCAACTACTCGGTCGTCTCATTCCAATCCATTCTGATCGAAGATTTCTTAGCACTCTAATTTGAAATTAGTTTTGAGAAATCATCTTCGTAGTAATACAGAGTCGATTGTAGAGCGGTAAGTTGATCCCGAGTCGTTTCTCTCTAGGAAGGCTAATCAGAAGCTATTTCGTGTTTGATTTTAGTGAAGTAAGATAAAGTTAAACTAACTATGTTAAATAAAGAGTAATTCACTTTGGTTTGGTTTTTTGAAAGCTAATAAACTAAGACAAGAATTGAAAGTGATTTAAATGAAAATAATGAAAAATGAGTGTTTGGAGTGTTTGGTTCGTCTCCACGATCAATCGATTTTTGCCGAGCACTTAATCAATGATTCGGGGTTGTCAATCCCAAAGGTCGATCAAGTATTGGGGTCGTCAATCCAAACTCTCAGGTCTCTCAATCCCGAGTCTCAACAAACTCCAATTAATGGCTCTAAACGAACCTAGACCCTAAACCCATAATTTCTAAACTAGTTGCATCAATTAAAAATTAAAATAATTAAAACTTGAAGATCTGTGAAACTTGAACACAATAACATCATTTTAAAGTTTGAAATAAACTAAGGAGAGAAAAGTGCTTTGAAAGCTACAAGCATAAGACAACAACAAAATATGAATCTAGACATGATTTCAAATAAAAATTAAAAAATCTTCTAATATGGCAAAAAGATTGAAGAACTCATAAGAGATTCAATGGGGCTTTGCCAAAAATAATAAATGATGAACATGAAGAACATGAAATGAAGAACAAACTCAACAACATAAGAAAAGTTTTAGACATTTTAGGAACCATTAATCTACAACAATAATTAAAGAAAACAATAATAATTAAAAATAAATACAAAGCAAGAAATCAAGAGGAATGAATTATTTTACCAAACCAAAAGATGCAAGAACCAAATCTCCAAGAGGTGTCAAGTCTTGAAGAAAATCCACACCAAATCACACAATAATTACATTGATGATTGAAACGAAACTAAACATCTAAATCTAAGAAAATGGGAAATGGGTTTCTAAGAGATGGGGACTTTGTCAATGTCCCCAACTAGCCAAAATGAAGATATCTCTTGTGGATGATGGGTGGGAAGCATATATAGGTTGATCAAGGGCAAAATGGTTTTTTTCTTTCCGCCAAAATCACTCAACCTCAGCGTTGTAGTTGATCCGATGGTGACAGCCAATCGACTGCTTAGCTGGAGCATTCCGAAACCCTCAGTCAGTCGGTCGATCAATTTCTGTGGTTAATAGGCAGAATAAAAAAACGAAATCAACCATCGATGTCTTCATATGAAATTTATCCATTCCTCTTGGATTTCATTTGGCTTTTTATTTGTGTCGATTAATATTTTCTTCCGAGAGTTATTGGCTCCGCCCCAAAACCTGCCACAAGCAAGGCCATGACTCACTGTCTCCACTTAAAGCTGCCTTTTACTATTCTCCGTCTCAAAATTTGTGATTGTTGTAAATACAAAAGTTTTAGAACTTTCTCTCTACTTTCCAATGATATAAGGTGTAGGAGAATGGCACTAGTGGTTTTGGATTTATTCTTTTATTACGAAAATTGATATATTCACTGAGCGAATGCGCGAGGCGACAATGAATATGGCCACATTTCTCGTCGTTTCCGGTCGATCCTTGCACCAAATATATGTGAGGCTTGGAAGTGAATTTCTAGGGTTTGAGTCATCTTCTGACCTCATCCCGGGCCCACTTTGACCAAACTTGACCATCAAAACAAAAACTAATAAATTAAAAAAACCTAAGAAAATATAAGTAAAGCTACTAAAATCAAAGAAAATACTATAAAATCTAAAATGATGCAAAATATGTTAAGTGGACTCCGAAACCACATAAATACAGGAAAATCACGCACAAATGAGCCGCAAAAATATCGTAAAAAAATGTACAAAAATGTGCAAATCACATTCCCTGGACTAGATCTAGTTTCCGTCCCAAATCCAGCGGTGCCGTTTGCGGATATTCTCCCAGGTAATCCGGCGAATGAAATTGATGTCAAAAATTTACCCAATTTGAAATTTATTGCAGATACCTTCGAGGAGTGGAACCTGGTTATCTTCCGGAGGCAATCCCGAAAATCTTCGAGGAGTGGAACCTGGTTATCTGCCAGAGGCAATCTCGAAAAGTCGAGTGGCAGTCGACAAGTTCCATTAGAGAGGATTGTCGTTTGTAGAGGAAGGTGCGAAATATGGTGTAGACAGCGACGACTCGGACTATGCCCCACCGGAGGGTTTTGTTGTGGCGAAAGAAGAAATACCCACTACTGCGTTCTTCCTTGACTCATAAGTGGAGATGGTGCATCAGTTTTGGGCTAAGAGGCATTGACTCACTCCTCAGAACATGGTGGATCCTGATTTTGAACTTATGGAGATCGGTGGAGAAGAGCTATTGCCTGATGAAGATGCCCCTTTGGTGTTACTATTGATGAAGATGGGAAAGTCTGCACCTATGCAAGCTACTTCAAGTTTTATGCCCTCTGCTGCTATGATTTACAGTCCCCCTGTTGTTGAGTCACCCTCAAGCTCCAGTCAGTCTTCTGAAAGGGCTGTCTCAGCTGAAGCTCCTGGTATTGGTAAAGATGTCGGCACACCACTGCCAAGCAATGCTCCAGAGGCTTCCAGTGCACCTCCCACCACTTCTGCTCCTACAAATAGTGGCTCTTCTACGAGCTCCACTTCATCTGATAATTCAGATGATGCTGACTTTGAGGTTCAACAAGTGAACCTTGAAGATGTTGCCGATGAGAATCCGGAGAAGGAAGAAAATGAATCCAACATTTTTTTTCTGGAGGAGGATTCAGATGATGAGGAGTTGGAGGTGAGAAAGGATTATATCCATTGGTTTTATATCAGTGTGGCTAAGGAGAGGTACACTGCACTACTTAATAAGGTTATGAACGAGGAAAGGAGAGTTGATCATGGGCTTTTCTAGAAGAAAAATCTAAACAAATTCTTTAGTAGAAAGGGTTTGCATCGACCGTGATCACTGCCATGCCTTATCAAAGGGAGGCCGTTCAAGAATTTTATGCCAACATGCTTCCTTCCATCTCAAACCATCTTTCCGAAAAATATGGCAAGGTAGTGAGAAAATCTATTCCTTCTCCACCTATGTTATTTATGACTTCTTTGGAACTGAAGATTATGAGGAAGGTGTCACGGGTAATGATTTTAATGAAGTTGCTAAATTTCTGACTGGTGGGCAAGTGACGAAGTGGCCTAAGAGGTTTATCATCTCGCATCTAACCTCTCTCTACTCCATTATGCACAAAG
The DNA here is from genome assembly GCA_014905375.1 of Phtheirospermum japonicum. Classification (NCBI taxonomy): domain Eukaryota; kingdom Viridiplantae; phylum Streptophyta; class Magnoliopsida; order Lamiales; family Orobanchaceae; genus Phtheirospermum; species Phtheirospermum japonicum. The sequence continues at coordinate 532,344 of BMAC01000108.1, forward strand.
TAGTTGTGTGTAACTGGGTGCCTACGACGAACACAACCACAGTAATGGACCCTGTTTCAAATTGGAACAGGAATGCGATTTAACTTCGGACAAACTGTGTTTGACTGTGTGACGAAATTTGCTGACACAAAGGCTACAAAAGTGGGTCTGCCTTTTCTCCCTCATTTATTCGATCTTGGATGATCAAGGTCTGCAGAAGTATGATGGCGAACACTTCAGGGGTGAGCCCAGGTTCTTTGGGCTCAGCCACAAGCACTTTGAAGGAACTTATCGCATCATCGATCTGCCCTTGGAGTTCTCTGATGATGAAGATGCGAATGCCACTACTAATGCTGCGCCAGTGTTAATAACACAAGGACTAACTCACTCACCTCTATCCCCATTGTTGTTTCTGATATGCAGATACAGCTACATTTAGTTGACCAACGGATTGATGGAGCTCGGGCCCCATCTGAATGGGTTGGTGCAATTGAGGGCTTTCTATTCCAAAGCGCTCCTTTTGCATACTAGTCAAAAAAGGGTAGAAGAGGCGGTTGAAGAGGATGAGGAGGCTGATGAGGATGATGGCGGAAAGCGTGCTTTGGTGGCCAAGGGCAAGGAGAAGTAGTTGATGAAGAGGTGGTTGTTGCCAAGGAGGCTATTGGTGATGGGGTTCCTACTCCTCAGAGGTCGAGGAGGACTAGGTCGCATATCTCCTGAACAATCATATTGGATATTTTTTTGTTGGATATTTATTTGTCTTAAGTATTCTGATGTTTCTGTTTACACTTCTTTTGGTTGGTTGGATTATTGATTTTACTATTATTGCTTGATTAATATTTTTGTTATTATCTTTGTCACTGATGAGGCATAAATAGGTCAGACCCGGATTGTGGTAGACCTGGATCTAGATGACCAAAGAGTTGAGCAGTAAGACCTGGATCCCAACCCAGGGGTGGTCCTGAGGTTAGTAAGAGCTGAGCAGTAAGACCTGGATCCCAACCCAGGGGTTGTCCTGAGGTTAGTAAGAGCTGAGCAGTAAGACCTGGATCCCAACCCAGGGGTTGTCCCGAGGTTAGTAAGAGCTGAGCATTAAGACCTGGATCCCTCCAGACCTAACTTGTGGTAGATCTGAGTCAAGGTAGTTAGAATAAGAAAAAGAGATATGGTGAGAACAGCTCGGTCTCAAAGGAAGATCTGGTTAGGCCTCTTGAGGAAACAAGACATCAGGAAAAGATGTTCATAGCTTGGGATTTCTCCTGACCTGACCATTTCAAAGAGAGATCACTACAGCTCGGAGATCATACTGAACTGACGAAAGAGCTCTACTGGAAAAGACCCGGGGCTAGAGTTGAGCCTGATGCTGATGTCGAAGTGATACAGAATAAGAAAGACCTGAAATAAGGAAGACCTGACTAGAGTCAAGTCTGATATTGATACTGAAGGTGGTGTAGAGGAAAAAAATAAGGAATATCTGGAACGGGGAAGACCTGTTTTCTAGGCTCCCAGTAAAGAGACAAGTGGGACCACTTGTCAGAATTTGTTGCGTAACGGCCCGAGATTCGCAGCATGTGCTCCTAAGATCCCGGCTGGGGTCCCCATTAGTAGAAACTATAAATATCTCAGCCCCAAGTCTGAGAGAGGTATGTCATTCTCTTGAGCATTCCTGCTTTCTTTCTGGAAAACACCTCAAACGCTTACTGACTTAAGCATCGGAGAGGTTTTCGCCAGAAAATCACCGGTGGTCCTTTCTAACTCATGTTTGTGGTGCAGATCAGGCGGGTGTTCAAGGTTCCAGGCGTTCTCAACGTTGGTCATTTTTTGGGTTGAAACAATTGGCGCCGTCTGTGGAAAGGCGATCAAGCTAAGACGTGAGGGTTTTCTATGGCTTCAGACGGTTTACGATGAAACTTGGTGGGAGAGCTCGGCGGAACTCCCAGCTCCGCCACGCCATGGGGTATGCCACGGTCAGAAGAAACGTCCACGGCGAGGCCCGAGGGGGCATAGCCGTCAGCGGCAGTGGGATCAGGCACCGTACCACCCCCCCTCTGGCGGATCAACGCCTGCCACCGGTGGATTGTTCAATGACATCCACCTCAGGCTGTTGTCTGAGCTCATTAGCAAGGCCGTGGAGACAGCTTTGGAGAAGAAGTTTGCAGAGATGTCAAAGCCGCCGTCCGGTGCACGGCCAGATCGGACAGTTCCGCCTACGGAAACTGAGCTACTGCGCAGCCAGCGCATGGATCGAACCCCTCTTCAAGACAGAGAAGATCATTTCTCTACTTCTGACAGCGAGATCTCAAGCCAGGCAAATCCAGGTCTTGCTGAGCAGATGCAGAGCCTGCAGAAGGAAGTGCGGGAGTTTAAGAGGAAGATGATGGGCACAGGTATGGCGCCGGCACGGCGAGGCACTCCATTCACAGAGGAGGCCATGCGCGACGATGTGCCGGCCTCATACAGATCTCTAGGGTTTGAGTACAATGGGACCACTGATCCATGGAACCATCTGAGCCGATTTGAGATTGCAGCAGCTGTGCACAAATTTTCAGATGCGGTTATGTGCCGGGTCTTTTCGATGACCTTTACTAAATCAGCCTAGCTGTGGTTCAGCCAGCTTCCACTGCGATCCATTAGCAACTTTGATGAATTTAGTTCGGCCTTCCTGCATCAGTTCACAAGCTGCAGGAAATACCAGAAGATGCCACTGGAGTTATTCAGCCTTAAGCAGAAGGAGAACGAGAGTTTTCATGCTTATATCAACAGGTTCACAACGGCAAAGCTAGAGGTGCCTTCTGCATCGGAAGAGCTCCTCGTAAATGCGCTAGCACAAGGCCTTCGACGGGGGGAGTTTTTCCAGTCGTTGGTAGTAAAGTCAGCTCTAAAATTCGGAGAGCTCTTGGAGAGAGCTGAGAAGTACATTCACTTGGAGGACACTACAAAAAAATCCGGCGATACTGACGGCTAAATCCGTCAGGGTTCCGTCAGTATATCAAATACTGACGGCCTCCTGACGGATAATGGCCGCCAGTATTTTTGCGGTCAGGATTGTAGTATCCTGAAGGGAAATGAAACCCGCCAGGAATGCTGGCGGTTTCCTTGACGGCTAATGCCGCCAGAAAACGCCCGCCAGTATTCCTGTCGGGTTGTGCCCGCCAGGAATATCTGATGCTTTCCTTGCGGGTTTTACCCGCCAGTAAATCCTGGCGGGAACAACCGCCAGTATTTCCTGGCGGGTCTACCCGCTAGGATTTACTGGCGGGTAGGCCGCCAGCACTAATAAACAAATAAAAATAATTAAATTAATATTAATTAATAAACAAATTTTAGATAAAATTTAATTAATTAATAATTAAATTAAAAATAATAAACAAATAAATTTTAGAGATAATCCAAAATAAATAATCCACTAATAAAAAAAATCAAAACAAATCATTCAATAACAAAAAATTATTTCAGCAATCGAATGTATAAAAATATATCTATCCATCTAAATCTCCACCATCTGGACTACGGGGAGGCCGACGAGCCATGGCCCGAGCAACAGCTTTTTCAATCTGCTGTTGGAGCCTCAGTTGGGAACGCTCCTGCTCCTCACAGATTCGCTGAATCTCCAGCGCCTGCTCGTCGCGGATCCACTGAAGCTGCTCAAGCTGCTCCTGCTGGGACTGCACCTGAGTTGGAGCCTATGAACATCGGCGGTGGAGGTGGAAGAAGTACTGCAGCCCTTCTGAGTCTTCCAAAGCATCCAAGGCCATAGCGTTGACCCTTCCTATTCCCGACGACCTGTAGGTAGACCTCGTTCGGGTCTACCTGAGGGCTGCTATCCTCAGATGACGACAGCACACCTCTCCTCTAAAGCCCTCTCATAATCCTCCTGATATCAAAATTTTCAGCTATTATTACCAAACAACTTTTATCAGATTTTATAATAACTTTTATCAGATTTTATAATAAATCGGTTATATATATAACATATAAAACTTACAGCTATCCTCTGGGCTTTGGGATCCGTAAATGTGCCG
>BMAC01000108.1:537212-565604 GCA_014905375.1 Phtheirospermum japonicum
CGTAACCTAAAAATTAATAAGTTTATTTCAATATATGTGAAATAATTAAATTATATATTGAACACATAACAAAATTGATTAAAATGTTACTTACCTATTTCCGATCACGACTACCTCGATCCCGGAAGTCCTAACCTCTGTACCAGGCATGCTCGTCCCCGCCTCATCAGACGGGGTAGGTGGAACAGTATCATCTAGGTCCATGTCGGTGGCATCATCCTCATGGTCGTCCCGAAAGACGATGAGCCGAGAGAAATCTGACGATGATGGGGACCTCTACCAGGCATCTATCATACAACATAGTTTTATTAATAATATTTTTTTTACATAAGTAATAATTATATATATATATATATATATTTAATTATATAATATAAATATAAGTGGTGTGTGTGTGTGTGTGTGTGTGTGTGTTTATAATTTGTCCAGATTATCATTAACACTCATAAAATTTTCAAACCTCATCCCTAACTTTCAGACTCATCTTCATAGCTTCCTTCGTCTTCTTCAGTTAAATGTAGTTCATCGCTTTCTGACTCTTCTGAATCATCATTGACCGACTCGTCGTGTTCGTGATTGAGAGGGTCATTTAATTGGAAGTCAACATCCTCTAATTGTATTGCAGGAAATGTTTCTACAACATCTTCTTGGAAAGACTTGTTCAGGCACGCGAGGCTCGATATAATCCACTGTCAATCGAGCTTTGATTTGACAAGTTGACCACCAATCTAGTTTGTCTCGCTTCAAACTCGGATACGAACTATAGTGCACTTGAGTCGCTTGGGATGCGAGTACAAATGGCTCGTATCGATTGAATTTACGTTTATGATTGACGTCAACGAGCTTATATTGAGGGTGGATTTTCGTTYCGGCTGGAGTTGGATCAARCCACTCACATTTGAACAAGAGCGTCCTTCCGGAAGTTTGAAGCCCGTGATACTCCAATTGAACCACTTCTAGAAGACGACCGTAATAATCCATGTAATCTGGCCCATAATTTGTTCCTCTTATACAAACTCCTGTGCTCGACGTTGATCTCTCAGACCCATACGAGTGCGTGTGAAATCTAAATCTATTAATCTTACAAAAGGTTGAAATCCGTCTGTACAAAGACCTAATCTTACGTTTCGAGTTTCAGCTGCGAACTCTGGATGAGTTTGATCGAAGTGACTCCAAGCCTCAGAATCTGACGGGTGGTGCATGACACCATCCTCTACCATATGTTCTGCATGCAACCGCATATCATTTTCCGTTGTTTTAAATGCGTACAACCTCTGCAGGCRGGGCGTTAGAGGAAAATAAAGCATCCTCTTATACGGAACTAAGTTGGACTTGCGCCGTTTAGTTTGTCCCTTCTTCGCGGGTTTGAACCGTGGATGATCACAAAACTTGCACTTATCCAGATTCAAATCATCCTTCCAATAAATCATACAGTTCTTGACACAACAATCTATCTTCTCTACCGGTAACCCTATACCTCTCAACAACTTCTTACTTTCGTAGAAATTATCTGCAACATTGTTGTCTTCTGGAACGATCTCTTTGATTAAATCAATAAATTGATTATAACATTTCTGGGAAATGCCATGCTCCGATTTTAAATTCATAAGACGAGTAACTAAGGACAATCGATTGTGTTTCTTGCAACCGGGATACAGAGGTTTTTTTGCTGCTTTTAGAATATCGAAAAATTTCTTCGCCTCGGGATTAGGTGATTCATCCAACTCAATGTCATTCATGTCGAAATTAGGACCGACAACATCTCGCACCATATCGACGTACGCATTTGATGATGATCCCCCAATTTCAATACCAGCAGGCGATGAGACGTGATTTGTTTCCCCGTGATGAGTCCAAATGTAGTAATCAGTAATGAACCCTTTGGTACCGATGTGGTATTTTATCTCATCGATAGTCCTATAACTAGAGTTCCTACACTTAGTTCGTGGTCAAGGGCATTTTAGCTTATCACCGTCCCTCTCTGCAGAATCATGCGTGAGTGCAAATTGTACGAAACTATCTACATCGGCCACGAACGGCGGATTTAGAAATCTGGAAATATTCCGTTTGTACATCCAACTACGATCATCAGCCATCCTAAGATTTTATAGAATTAAAGAAGGTGGCAAAATTTTGGCAGCAATACGAGAAGAATGAGTAATTCGAATTGTAGTTGGTAAGGCTTCTATCCCATTCAAGAAGGTGACGTTTAGTAGTGTGTATTATCTTAAAATATGCATTTTTGTTAGAATCAAGATTTCGGCAGCATCTCCCCTCAGTTCTCGTAGTGCACGTATATTTCAGTGCACCCGAGAACAATTACAGAGATGCAGAAACCGAAAATTCAAAACATAAAAAAAAAGACACATAAGATAACCATACTACAAGTCACATTCTCAAACTGTCCAAAAATGGGACAATTCGAAATTTAGTATCAAACTCTATATTTGATACTAAATCTCAAACGGGTCTAAGGAATATTGGAATAATTCGAAACTTAGTTTCAAATTTTTTTATATGATATTAATTCTGAAACAAGTGATTTATATGCATCGCGTCACTTTGCCAAGGTTCCAAATAAGCAATTACCACCGTCACATTTTTTTAAAAATATTTTGAAAACTTAAATAAAATCCCGTAACACCTTATCACGTTTTTAAAAATAAGATTTGAAAACCCACTATTGGAGGGACAAAACCTCCCGGCCGGCGCCGTAACCCACGTCAACATCCGACGGTATACAACCAACAACACCAATGACAATATTATATATAAACAAAATTAAACCCCGGCCGATCACCACGGCCTCCCATGCATGAACAATATATATACAAATTTTTTTAAATTCCGGCCGATCACCACGGTCTCCCATGCATGAACAATATATACACAATAAAATGGGTGAATAAATCCTAAATTTGAAAGCAAACCCTAATAATCTAATGATAAATCCTAATACAAGATTTCTTCTAGCTAGGTAGATTCTGAAGTACACACGTTGTCTATACAGAGCCACACAGCACTCGAATACAGGTCATCGCTTTCCTCGACCACCCTCACCATGTCTGCTCCAAATACGTTGTCTGAATTAAGTATATTTGGAGCCGACATGGGGAGGGTGTTTGAGGAGGACAATCTCTGTACGGGTGCTGTGTGCACTCTGTATAGACAAGTGTACTCTAAAATCTACACAAACTTAATTATTCCTAAATTGGCCCCTAATTGTGTAACTATTACTAAATTGGCCCCTAATTAATTGATAATTCTTAATTTGGCCCCTAATTAGGTAATTATTACTAAATTGGCCCCTAATTAATTGATTATTCCTAAAATGGACCCTAATTAGGTAATTATAAATAAATTGGCCCTTAATTAATTGATTATTCCTAAATTGAACCCTAATTAATTGATTATTCCTAAATTGAACCCTAATTATGTAATTATTACTAAATTGAACCCTAATTATGTAATTATTACTAAATTGACCCTAATTAAAACTAATCCTAAAACTAACCCTAATTATAAATTAACCCTAAAGTTATTTCTAAAACTAACCCTAAATTGAACCCTAATTCTAAAATTAACCATAAAACCTAAATTAAAACCCTAAATTGATCTATAATTACAATTAAAAACAAAACTAATACATAAAAATAATATAAAAAATGAAAAAAAAAAATAAAAAAACTTACATTGGGGCTGTGGGCGGGCGAGCGGCGGGTGGCGACGGCTGGGGCTGGGCGGCGAGCGGCTGGGGCTGGAGCGCCTGGGGCTGGGCGACGAGCGGCTGTGGCGGCGGCTGGACACGTTGCGGCGGCTGGACGCGGTGGCGGGCGGATCTTCTTTCTCTTTCTCTCTTCTTCTCTCTTCTTCTGCTGCGACGGGCGCTGGGCTGGACCGGAGCGGAGTGGCGCGGCACGGCGATGGACGGCTTGAAGCGGCGTTTTTCGGCGGAGAGAGAAAGAAGGAAAGAAGAGAAGGAGAGAAAGTGAGGCGGGGGAAGGGGCTGGGCCGAATTTTAGGTTAAAAATCCTGACGGCCATAGGCCGCCAGGAACGCTGGCGGCTAAGCCGTCAGCGTATATATATTTATTTTTTTAAAAAAATATATGCTGACGGGTTGACCATCAGGATCCTGACGGCCATGACCGTCAGCGTATATATTATTATTATTTTTTTATTAAATATTATATCCTGACGGTCAGAACCGTAAGGATCCTGACGGCCATGGCCGTTAGCGACGCCAAAATGCTATAATGACGGGGAATGCCCGTCAGTATAATAAAGCGGGATAAACTCCCGCTTATTCTCTGACGGTTTACTGGCGGCCTCTTTTGCTGGCTGCCATGGTCGTCAGCAAAGCCGCCAGCATTATTTTCCGCCAGTAAGTCCGTCAACATTGCTGGCGGCTTTTTGGCCGTCAGCATGTCCGTCAGTATCGCCGGTTTTTTTTGTAGTGGGAGGCCTTGAAAATCAAGGAAGAAGGAGAGAAGAAAAGAGAGAGAGATGACAGAGAAAAGAGAGTATCGATGAAGAAATCCAGGCCAGACCTGTCGGGAGGATAACCTCGCTTCACTGAGGAACAAAATGAGCTGCTGATTCAGGATGCTCTGGACTTCGTTGAGGAGAAGAGGGGAAGAGCTGGATGGCACACATCAAGGGGAGAATTAAAAATGATTTATGACAGATCTGTAATCAAGAGACATTTCCAGGTTGGAGACCTGGTCTTAAGAAGAGCTAATTTAGGGAAAACTAAAGGAAAGCTGGATTTGGCGTGGCAGAGACCACTCTGAGTCACCCAAGTTTTGGCAGGGGGAGCTTGTCAGATAGAAGAGCTGGATGGAACCGAAATTCCTCGGGCAGGAAATATTGCGAACTTACGAAAATTTTATGTATGATTGTGATTGCTTAATGTCTATTTATATAATGATAATGCATGTTTATGCTCGTTAGCCAAACTAAATGCATCTTCATTAAATCCAGGATTGGCTAAGGGCGGCTGCCCATGTTTTTTCCTGACCTGATTGTCAGTTTAAGCCAGGATTGGCTAAGGGCGGCTGCCCATGATTTTTCCTGACCTGATTGTCAGATGAAGCCAGGATTGGCTAAGGTCGGCTGCCCACGATTTTTCCCTGACCTGATTGTCAGTTTAAGCCAGGATTGGTTAAGAGCGGCTGCCCATGATTTTTCCTGACCTGATTGTCAGTTTTGAGCCTGGATTGGCTAAGGGCGGCTGCCCATGATTTTTCCTACCCTGATTGTTAGTTTAAGCCAGGATTGGCTAAGGGCGGCTGCCCATGATTTTTCCTGACCTGATTGTCGGTTTAAGCCCGGAATGGCTAAGGGCGGCTGCCCATGATTTTTCCTGACCTGATTGTCTGTTTAAGCCAGGATTGGCTAAGGGCGGCTGCCCATGATTTTTCCTGACCTGATTGTCAGATGAAGCCAGGATTGGCTAAGGGCGGCTGCCCATGATTTTTCCTGACCTGATTGTCAGTTTAAGCCAGGATTGGCTAAGAGCGGCTGCCCATGATTTTTCCTGACCTGATTGTCAGTTTAGGCCAGGATTGGCTAAGGGCGGCTGCCCATGATTTTTCCTGACCTAATTGTCAGTTTAGGCCAGGATTGGCTAAGGGCGGATGCCCCATTTTCCTGACCTGACCTGATTGTCAGTTTGAGGACGGATACTCGTAAAAGCGCCTAACCTGGCTATTAGATCAAGCCAAGAATGGCTTAAAGTGGATATTCATAAAATGCTCGACTCAATTTAAGCCAATTCTTGCCAGAGGCGGGTGCCTCAATTCTTCAGACCTGAAGGTAAGTTCAAAAGCACGAACTGGCTAGGCTTGAAAACCCTAATTCGCATGATTTGATTGAAGAAATAAACAGGAACCCATTGAAATTTGCGAAGAAAATACTCTTGCATTTATCATAAAATGCTGGCAAATACAAAAGAAATTGCACACGCCTTCTACGAAGGCTGGCAAAATTGATTACAATGCAGGAAATAAAACAGAAGAACAGAAAATTCAACAAAATCCCAAAGATATTTATACATGTGAAGAAGAGGCCCTCCGATCAGAAACCAGAACATGGCGGACACGCCACAGCTCACGCTCAGTTTCGTGGTAGTGCTGGCGGTACTTATCTGCTCGTTCAGATATGGCGTGAGTTTCACCGGCAGCGATAGTCAGCCAGTTCACCAACTCCGTCAAGTCGGTCTTCTATTCTCGCAATTGACGATTCAGTTGACGTAGCTCGTCCCACTCTCGCTTGTAGTGGCGTTTCTTCTGCCTCCTCCTCTCCAAGAGACAATACAGATAACTGACTTTCTCCTGGAGCATAGTCAGTTTATCGGAAAGCTTGAAATTTTCGACGAATAGAGAGATGTTCTTTCACAGAGTMAAGCTCTTCGAGTAGGAAGAAGAAGCCATTGAGGAAATTGAAGAAAAATAAATCATACACACGCATATTTAAAGGAAAGAAGGCACGTGCCAGGGAATAAAAAATACTAGGGTTTCCGGAAAATAAGGAGACCCTAGAATACCAAAAGTCGCTACGAGACAAGAAAATTCATCACTATTGATCAAAAATTGTTCAGTACACCAGTTCATGAGAAAGCAAGGCAGATCACCCACACAGGCAAAACAACAAATCTATCAGGAGAAGTGCAGTCTAAGCAAAACTAAGCCTAAACCCCTGCATCTAGCTCCTGCGTGAGCTGCTCTAAAGCCTCCTCTTCCAGGGCACCCGGAGAGGCTCCTCCCTGCAGCTCCCCCAAATCAGCAAAGAAGGGGGAGGGAGTAGATGTGGTTAGGACAAGAGTCAGATCTGAATTTGGCTAAGCTGCCTCTGGGGAAACCGGGGGAGCAGTGAAGGCGGCAAAAACGTGCGCAGCAAACTTGGGCGTATCGAGCCTATGCAGGCGGTCTTGCTCAGGAGAGTAGCAGAAAGAGGTAACCTCAGGAGGCTGCTTCAAAATTTCCGCGCGGTCGAGGGGGACTGTGGGCTTTTCCTTGGCCTACTTTGCCTGAGCATCCGAAGTGAGATGGAAGTATACCTCTGCCTCTGGAGCAAGCAGCTGATACATTTGCTCCGAACCCAGGAAGGCCCACTGGACATACTCCCGATTGATCTGGATCAGCCTCAGCCCCTCCTCGGAGTTAAGGAACTTCGTTTTCTCGGCTAAGATCGTGCAGCTTCTTCTCTTTCTCTTGCCACGACTTGTGCTCCTTCGATAGGTGGGACCACATTTATTTCTGAGGACCCTGGAAAGTTGCAGCTCTACCCCAACCATTTCGGGGGGATGAGTTGATGAGGCATAAATAGGTCAGACCCGGATTGGGGTAGACCTGGATCTAGATGACCAAAGAGCTGAGCAGTAAGACCTGGATCCCAACCCAGGGGTGGTCCTGAGGTTAGTAAGAGCTGAGCAGTAAGACCTGGATACCAACCCAGGGGTTATCCCGAGGTTAGTAAGAGTTGAGCAGTAAGACCTGGATCCCGCCAGACCTAACTTGTGGTAGATCTGACTCAAGGTAGTTAGAATAAGAAAAAGAGATATGGTGAGAACAGCTCGGTCTCAAAGGAAGATCTGGTTAGACCTCTTGAGGAAACAAGACATCAGGAAAAGATGGTCATAGATTGGGATTTCTCCTGACCTGACCATTTCAAAGAGAGATCACTACAGCTCGGAGATCATACTGAACTGACGAAAGTGCTCTACTGGAAAAGACCCGGGGCTAGAGTTGAGCCTGATGCTGATGTCGAAGTGATACAGAATAAGAAAGACCTGAAATAAGGAAGACCTGACTAGAGTCAAGTCTGATATTGATACTGAAGTGGTGTAGAGGAAAGAAATAAGGAAGATCTGGAACGGGGAAGACCTATTTTCTAGGCTCCCAGTAAAGAGACAAGTGGGACCACTTGTCAGAATTTGTTGCGTAACGGCCCGAGATTCGCGGCATGTGCTCCTAAGATCCCGGATGGGGTCCCCATTAGTAGAAACTATAAATATCTCAGCCCCAAGGCTGAGAGAGGTATGTCATTCTCTTGAGCATTCCTGCTTTCTTTCTGGAAAATACCTCAAACGCTTACTGACTTAAGCATCGGAGAGGTTTTCACCGGAAAATCACCGGTGGTCCTTTCTAACTCGTGTTTGTGGTGCAGATCAGGTGGGTGTTCAAGGTTTCAGGCGTTCTCAACGTTGGTCATTTTTTGGGTTGAAACAGTCACTATCACTTGCCCTAACACTTTTTGGCAGCCTCAACGATTCAGTGGGAGTTATTACCTAAGTAACTCAGGAGGAGTTCTCTTTAGTTGGTTTTTGTCCAGAAAGGCACAAGTGGGAGATTGATAGAATTTTATTTATATTGTTTACGTAGTTAAAACTCCTACTCATTGAGTTAGTTCATTTAAAGATTTATTTGCCTTTTTTGAACTCTAGTGTTAGTTAGAATGTTTAGTAGATTAATCCTGCAATAATATAGTCTTTTATATTGGTAAAGTCTTTATATAACTCTTACACATCTAATTTATAGAAATAATCATGAAATCCTTGTTTTATGGAACAAGGACTCTTTCAAGTAAGTTGGACTATATATATCACTTGGCGTTTTGATGAAAAACAACTGGTGAGGACGAGAAAAACAGAGAGACGATCAAAGCACCCATTCCTCCGTTTTAGAGAGTTATTTGAGTTCATATTTGATCGAATGGGAAGATTTTAGGAGCAACTCTTTTCATTTTTGTAATATTATTAGAGAGTTCATTGTTTTTTTCGTTTGTAAAATATTTCTAGTAATACCCTTTTGGCCTAATATCGCGATCTGTGAGTTATTTTAATTTATAGACAAAAATCATTCATGTATCTTTCTTTCATTTGCAAGTATGTTAGTTAAGATATTTCAACATCTTCACTAGCATTATTTCTAAAACGTTCATGCAAGTTATTGAAAAGGTTCAAAACTTTCGCACGAAGAATGAACTAACCTAACTAGGGCAGCTTGTTTTTTGTAGCTAATTGCAATTTTTAATAGCAAAATTATTTTTGTTGGTAAATTCTATCGGTACAGTGAATTCATGTTTTGTAGTGTGGTATGAGAATTTCAATTTGTCAGATAGATTTACTTCAGTGCCACGCTTTTCGTCATCTAAAATAATCAGTTAAAATTTCGATTTTAATTTGATCATCACTGTACACATCAGCCAATGCAAATTTTATTTGGATAATGTGGCATCAATAATCTAATTTTTCACTCTACCTAGTTTACTTGAGTAGCATGTTAATTGGGTATGTATTTATACTACTGACCAAACATTTGCACTTTGATACATATTCTTCGAGTTGAGCCTTGTAAAAATAAGTACAATTCGATTTTTTGATCAATACGTTAATTACTTCCTTCCTATAATTTTGCCGGCATTACCTTTGGTCAATGGAATGACAAAGTAAAAGATAAGACGCCAGACTTCATAGGAAATTACAAAACCGTGGCCAAGTCTGGTGTTCTGCGTGCGAGGTCCATTCATTTTGACCAAGTCCCAATTAGTGTTAACCCATAAATTATATAATTAAGTCAAGAAGGGCATGACACAAGTAATCTCACCAAAGGCAATGTACATATTCGTGGTTCAGCCTTTTTTTTTTTTCTTCTTTTAATGTTAATTAACTTTTTTCTTCCTTTTGAACTTGAGATTTTATCTTTAATACTCTCTCTATCTTTAACGGTCATTTTAATATCTCTTTTCTTGTTTCAAAATAAGTGATATTTTAAGAATTTAAGGTATTTTTGAGCTAAAATCTTTAAACTTACCCATATTTATTATTCTAAGAGTTTTTATAAGATTCCTTAATTTATTTGAAATCTTCTTAATTAAAATTATTTTAGAATGGGTGGAGTATAAATAACACCATCATAGTTATATTTGTCCTCAATATTTTGTCGTCAAGGACCTTTTAGTGAAAATTGATATATGACTTAGGGTGTAATCATTTTGAATGTGCAGAGATTTTTTAGTTTTGTTTACGCTGGGATCTTGAGATACTGAATTCTAATATTCATATAATGTTGTACATAATAAGAATACAGTAAATTTTTTATAAATTAATAAACTCTATAAAATAATAAAATCTCCCGGTCATACGTGGGCCTTTTTAAAAAATCATCAAATTCGATAAGATAATCAGATAATAATTTTTTAGAAAATCCCTTTATAAATATTAGGTCCCATTAAAACTCTAAATCAATAATTCATAAATATTACAATTATAATTTTTTGAGAGTGTTTGATACTGTACTTTTACTAACTTTTAAATGATACTTTTCATCAAACCACTCTTGTAAATCTTTTTTGAGTGCATGTGGGATGGTCTCTCTTATACTCACATAATGTTTTAAGCATTTGATCATCAATGGATGATTTTGCGATGCCTTTTAGATGAGAAGACATGGTTGAGTGTTATTATCTTATTTTCATATTAAGATTTATGTAGTATATGTTTCATTAATCATGCATGAATATATTTAATTGACTATAATAATAGTTATTTAAGTGCAACGAATTAATGTAAACATGCATATTTAAGTAATTCCAATGGATTGATACATGCGTACATGAATATAATAGTTAACTGTATACAATGGATTGATATTATATATGAATATATTTAATTAGTTACAAATAACTGGTTGATGAACATATATGAATTCATTTGTTTTCAATACATATGTACTAAATTTGCTGAATTCAAAATATACTCTCTTTTAATTAATAAACTATTAATTTATCGATATATTAATATCTCTTTAAGTTAATAAGATTTCATGGTCCCAAGATTATTAATTTATAGAGTTTTTACTGTATAAATAAATGTAACATTCATAACTCTTTATATCATGTTCGAGATAGGATTCCCAATATTGGGGTTGAGATTTCGAATCCCAATTTGTTTGTTCTAATACTAAAATTCTCAATACTCAGTTAATACACACCTAATCATGATTTTTGTCGAGCAAAATTTAGTGATCCAAGAAAAGAGGAACAAGCGTCATCATGGGGAAGGATCGGGCACTACATCTAACTTGGCTCTAGTAGGAACTGAACGAAAGTAATCATGAGGCAGCAGTCTTTTCTAGCGTATCCATTGCATCAACAACTTCTCGATACAATCGGTTTATTCCGACATACAATCGAACGTCGCTCTTGCAATGAAATATTCTTCTCTATATTTTCCATTATCTTTTTGAATTCGACATGTTTAACCAAATTGATAGAGTTAATGAGTTGCGGAAATAAGAAATACGAAAATATAATATTAACTGAATTGAAAAGAAAAGAGAATGAGAGAAAATTTAATTAACAAAAAGCCTATCCCAAGTTTAATCGCTGATTCTCCTAAGGAAGAGAACTTCCTGGAAAAGATTAAAGTCAAATTCTGTCTAATCCCATGAGAACCCTAACAACTGACAATGAACTACTTTGATAGATTTATAACCTTAATCCTATTTGCCCAAAACCCACTAATTACTTAAATTACCATAATTATTATTGAATAAAATAAGAAAACCGATCTCCAACAACTCCCTATCATATACTATCTTGTTCACACACTCATCTCTTTTACTCTATCATCACTACATTTAAATAACTAAATACTAAAAAATACGATATAATAATACAATATTATTATTTTCAGAAATTGATATCAAATACAATATAATAATACATTATCGTTCACTTTTCGTACATGTTTGACATCTATATTAAAATTAACAGATCTTAAATACTTCAATAAATAAGGATTCTTACTATTATAACAAAATCTCGAATACCCAAAATTATAAATATTAGGATTTGAAATCCCAACAAATTTTAATTCAAACATTCCCTTAAGTTATATTTATCATAGGGTTTTTTAGGATTTAAGTATTCTGGAATTGGATTTTGAAAATCCAAATGGATAGTACAATCCTTATTTGTTTGGACCATTCGAAGAGTGCATTTCATGCAGAGGTCAAATCTTATTTGTTCAGTATATTGAAAAGTAAGTTTCAGTCCAGAGCTGAGAAATTCAATAACAAATAAGTTTTTAATTTTTATTATACATGTCATATCTCATTTGAAAAATGAATGATATTGTATTATTATACTGTATGTAAATATCAAATCATAGTTGAAAGGTAGATGGTATTGTAATTATTATATTGTATTTAATAGTATTCAATTATCTAAATATAAACTAGTAAAATTAAATAGAGGAGTGTGTGTGAATAAGATAGTAAAAGATAAATGTTAGATGTAATAATAATTAGTTGAATATTCAAAATTCAAGTCATATAACTTTGGTAATAGGTATGTGTTTCGGGATAAAAGGGATCAGGATCAGCTCAACCCTATGCCTCTAACTCGAGGACAGTGGTTAAACYGGMKCTGTATATACAACTCGAGATCTTTGACCTAGTTTGAGGTCATATGAAGGACCTTGAGGCTCTAGCTCAAGGCAGAGTAACCAAAAGAAGAACCCAGAAGGGTGACGTGGCGTAAGACCCTGATTTTAAGGAAACCCTAGAAAAGTACACCTATAAATAGATAATCACAAAAGTACAAAAGATAAGTCATTCTCTAATCAAGCAATTATTTTCCCAAATTCTCTCCATATACTAACTTAAGCATTGGAGGGGGTTCGCCGGAAAACCCTTCTGGTCCCCATCTGACATTTGTTGGTGGTTGCAGGTATCCTAATTTTCAATCTTTGGAGATTATTCTTGAAGATTAGGTGATATTTATTTGCTCCCCATTTTCAGGTAACAAACAATTGGCGCCGTCTGTGGGAAATATCATCAGTTTCAAGACGTGAGTGTTCCAAAGTACGCAAAGATGGAGGAGTTACGACGAAATCTGGATAGGGATTTGAATAAGACACCGATGACGGGTACGACTGGGAGAACGGTGGAAGAGGCAGGTGTTCCGCGGAGCACACCCCCAGACCTGGCTGCGAAAACCCCTAACCCGACTCCTGGAACAGGATTCTCATTAGCCCCAGGAGCAAACCCGTTGGGATCACTGTTTTTAGAGAAGTTATCATGTATTATCACACGAGCTGTGGAGGAGGCGGTTGACAAGAGATTGGCTGACAGGGGCGCACCACCTTCAGCACCACCTCGAGGAAACACCCAGGCGGGGGATAATATAGCAAAGCCGCCCCACGGTTCAGGACCTCTAGATGATGAGAGTACAGCTGTGTCAACTGATGACACTTTCAGCAAGAATGCTTCGGATCTACCGGAGGTGGTGGAAAACCTGCATAAGGAGATGAGAGAGCTCAAGAGGAAGTTAGCAAGTCAGGCTCTTCCAGCAAGAGCTCGTCGGGCGACCCCATTCGCTGAAGAGGTCTTGAGAGATGCTTTACCCAGCGGTTACCAGTCGATGGGATTCGAATACGACGGAACCGCGGATCCCTATGACCATTTGTGAAGATATGAGAATTCAGCAACAGTATACCAATTCACTGATGCGGTAATGTGTAGAGTCGTCCCCACCACCTCTACTAAGGCGGCGCAACTTTGGTTCAGACAACTGCTGCCAGGATCGATACACAATTTTGAAGAGTTCAGCGCAGCTTTCCTACACCAGTTCGCTAGTTGCAGAAAATACCAAAAAATGGCACTAGAGCTATTCAGCATCCAGCAGAAAGAACGAGAAAGCCTCAGAGCCAACATAAATCGGTTCACTAAAGCTAAGTTGGAGGTGCCATCAGCTTCGGAAGAAACATTGATGAATGCTTTAGCCCAAGGACTAAATAGGGGAGATTTCTTCCAGTCTCTAGTCGTAGAGCCACCAATGAGCTTTGGAGACCTCTTAGCCTGGGCTGAGAAGTTTTTAAACTTGTAAGAGGCCCTACGTGTGAAGGATGAGGTCGATAAGCGTAGGGACAGGGGGGAGGAGCTAGAGAGGAGAAGAGAAAAAGGAGAGGATAGGGGATCAAGTAAGAAACCCAGGTCTGAGCTAGGAATTAGTAAGGCTCGAATGGATCGGTATACACCTCTTGCTTTCCCACAAGATGAGGTTTTTGAAGCAATCGAGCGGCGACCAGATTTGAAATGGCCCCGAACATATTCAGCAACTCCTAGGAGGGAGAAGTCCGACAAGTTTTGTCGTTTCCATAATGATTATGGGCACACCACAGAGCAATGAACTCACCTGAGGGACGATATAGAGAGACTCATCCAAGCGGGACATTTGAAGGAATTTGTGTACACAGAGCAGATAAAGGGTAGAGCAACCTTTAGGAAAGGGGGTAGAAAATCTCCACCAGTGCATTGCCCAGAGTTAAGGAACGAGGAGAAAGAGAAGGGTCCCCCGAGGAGAGGGGTGATTAACATGATCGTAGGAGGACCTGGAGACGGGGATTCAAACAGATTGAGAAAGGGGTATGTCAGGGCAGCTGACCCGGAGAGGAGGAAAGGATTTAAGATCGGGCAAGTGGCAGATAGTCCGGTTATACACTTCGGGCCTCAGGATGTTGGAGAGGTTCTAAGACCACATGCAGATGCTTTGGTGATTAGGGCAATGATAGCTAATTACGAAGTTGGACACATCTTTGTGGATACAGGAAGCTCGGCGGATATCTTATTTCTGGATTGTTTGGAAAAGATGGATCTCGAAGAGAAGTTGGAGCCAGTGGAGACATCTTTGATTGGGTTCGCAGGAGGTACTATACAGCCTTTAGGGTCAATAGTACTTTCTGTCTCCTTGGGCGAGGCACATTGTCGAAAGACCAAGATGATCCGTTTTTTGGTGGTGGATGCCCCTTCGGCATATAACGCCATGCTAGGGAGACCATCACTCAGTAGTTTCCAGGCAGTGGTGTCTATTTACCATATGAAGATGAATTTCCCCGTAAGGGGTGAGGTGGGGGAGGTAGGTAGCGACCAGTACACTTCGAGGAAGTTGTACTTACAGAGTGTAAAACAAGGGAAGAAAAAGGAGGAGCCTACTAGAACAAACAACTCAGGGACCCAGGCATTACCAGATGATTCGAAGGAGCGGGTCGAGCCAAATGAGATGTTGATGATGGTGAAGATAGTTCCTGGAGAAGTACACAGAGTCGTGCGGGTAGGAACTACCCTGTCTCCTGATATATTGAAAGAGCTGGTAAGTTTCTTACGCAATAACGCAGATGTGTTCGCCTGGTCGCCAAATGAGCTAGTAGGAATTGACCCTTTGGTCGTGGAGCATAAGATCAATATCAATCCCTCATTTATGCCCATAAAACAGAGAAAAAGGGATTTCGGGGCCAAGAAAGAGGCTATCATCCGGGTAGAGGTGACCAAGCTGTTGGAGGCTAAGCACATCAAGGAAATTCAATTCCCAGAATGGTTGTCCAATGTTGTTCTGGTCCCTAAACTAGAAAATAATTGGAGGATGTGCGTGGACTTTAGGGATCTGAATAGGGCTTGTCCTAAAGATCACTACCCTCTACCACGAATAGACCAGATGGTAGATTCAACATCGGGTTGCGAACTCTTGAGCATGATGGACGCTTCTCAGGGCTATCACCAGATAAGGCTAGCAGTCGAAGATCAAAAGAGGGTCAGCTTCATCACACCTTTCGGCACTTTCTGTTATGTGGTAATGCCTTTTGGCCTTAAGAATGCAGGAGCTACATACCAAATTTTGGTAGACAGAATGTTCTCTCAGCAGTTAGGTAGGAACATGGAGGTGTATGTGGATGATATGCTCGTGAAGAGTATCAAGTCGGGGTCATATGTAAGTGATCTAGCGGAAACCTTCCAGACATTGAGGAAGTACCGGATGAAGTTGAACCCAAAGAAGTGTGCGTTTGGGGTCAGGTCGATAAAATTCTTAGGCTATATGGTCACTGAAAGAGGAATTGAGTCCAATCCTGAGAAGATTCAGGCTATCGTTAACATGAACCCCACCCACCCCCCCGAAAAATGTGAAGGAGGTCCAGCGTCTGACGGAGCATTTGGCAGCATTGAATAGGTTCATTTCGCGGGTTGCAGAGCGTAGTCTTCCTTTCTTTACAGTATTTAGAAAGGCGTCAAGTTTTTGTTGGAATGAAGAATGTCAGAAAGCCTTTGAAGAGCTCAAGGCGTATTTATCCGAAATATCGCTTCTGACGAAACCAGACCCAGGACAAACGTTATACCTCTATATGTCAATAGGGGAACCCGTGGTGAGCACGGTGTTGGTTAAGCAGGAAGGAAGAACACAAACTCCGGTGTACTATGTCAGTAAAGCGCTCAAAGGAGCTCAGCTTCGATATGCTGAAATCGAAAAGGGAGCCCTAGCCTTAGTAGTTACGGATAGACGGCTGAGGCCGTATTTCACTGCTCATAAAATAATAGTCAGAACCAGTCTCCCCCTGAAGTCAAATCTCAGCAAGCCGGATACGTCGGGAAGGCTCATCAAGTGGGTAATTGAGATGGGCGAGTACGAAATCGAGTTCCACAACCGTGTGGCTATCATAGCGCAAGCCTTAGTAGATTTTCTACAAGAAATGACCCGACCTCAGGAACCGGAGGGCCAGTGGACGGTCTTTGTGGATGGATCAGCGGGGGAAACGGGATGTGGAGCAGGTATAGTGCTGATTAGCCCAGAAGGGGACGAGATGAAGTATGCTGTCAGGCTAAATTTCTGAACTTCTAACAATGAGGAAGAGTATGAGGCATGTATAAGAGGAATACAAATGGCTATGGAGTTGGGATCCAGAAGGATATCGGTGCTTTTAGATTCGCAGTTGGTATACAAACAAGCCAGTGGAGAGTTTGAGGTTCGAGAAGAGCGACTGCAAAAATACGTTGCTAAGATTAAGAGGTGTCGAGAGGAGCTCGAGCACTTGGAAATGATACAAACTCCAAGACAAGAGAACGGGCATGCAGACTACCTAGCAAAGGTAGCTAGTTCGACGGTTGATTGCAAGGAAAGGCAGATAACTCTCTTGATGACATCTGGGGGAGTGACGGAGGATGCCATAGCTGAGCTCATCGAAGGAGGGGATTGGCGGGCAGAAATAAAAGCATACTTAGAAAAAGGCAGCTTGCCAACAGATCGAAGTATGGCAACTAGGCTCAAGATATGAGCTGCTCGATTCTGCTTAATAGGAGGAAATTTGTACAAAAGGGGGTTTGGAACGCCCCTCCTTAAGTGCTTAGGACCACAAGAAATTGAGCAGGTACTCAAAGAAATGCATGAAGGGTGTTGTGGCAATAATATGGGTGCTCGGGCTCTAACCCAGAAAATATTGAGAGCAGGGTACTTTTGGCCTTTCCTGAAAGCGGATGCAGAAAAAATTGTAAGGAAATGCGAGAGATGTCAGAAGAATGCTCCTTTGATGCACAGACCAGCTGAAGAGCTCATGACCATGAGTGCAGCGTGCCCCTTTGCGAAATGGGGAATTGACTTGGTCGGCCCTTTTCCTATGGCCCCGGGACAGAGGAAATTCCTTGTGGTAGTTGTGGACTATTTCAGTAAATGGGTGGAGGCCGAGCCATTAGCAAGAGTCATAGAGGAAACCATATTAAAATTCCTGTGGAAGAATATAGTGTGTCATTTCGGGGTACCACGAATGCTTGTATCAGACAACGGCACCCAGTTCACAGGGAGAGGTTTGAAGGAATGGTGTGATAGGATGAAGATCAAGCAAAATCTCACTTTGGTATACCACCCGCAAGCTAATGGGCAAGTAGAAGCCACCAACAAAATCTTAGTGAGGGGAATAAAGACGCGATTGGAAAAGGCGGGAGGAAAATGGGTGGAAGAGCTCCAACCAGTCTTATGGGCATACCGAACCAACCCGAAAGAGGCCACAGGGGAAAGCCCGTTTAGCCTAGTTTATGGCATGGATGTTGTCATACCAGCCGAAGTGTGCACCATGAACCATAGGGTTGTAGCATTTAATGAGGAGCAGAATGAGATATTGATATAGGATTCTTTGGATCTATTAGCTGAGAAGAGAGAAAAGGCGTGCCTTCGAATGGAAGAGATGAGGCGAAGAATGAAGGCTACTTATAATAGCAAAGTGGCTAAGCGGAATTTTCAGGTCGGGGATTTGGTTTTGAGAAGAGCAGATCTAGTCCGGAGCTTAGGAAAACTCAAGGCTAACTAGGAGGGACCTTTAAGAGTGACCAGGATACTAGCAGGAGGTGGATATGAGCTTGCAGATATAGATGGGCAGGAAATTCCGCGAGTTTGGAATGTGGCGAATTTGAAGACCTACTTCGGATAAATAATAGTTGATTTGGTAAATTTACTTATGCAGATTTCCTTTTGTTGTATGTGATCACTCTTAAAATAAAGACATAATTTGTCGATTGAATATTTTATAAACTTAGAACCATCGAGCAAAAGCTCGGAACAAATTCTACCAAACATGGTAGCTCGGGTGAATACTTGAATTTTGGTTGATAAAAATCAACCTCAAAACCTATCTGCCGAGATAGGTCGGGTGAATACTCGAATTTGGTTGATAAATATCAACCTCAACACCTATCCGCCGAGATAGGTCGGGTGAATACTCGAATTTTGGTTGATAAATATCAACCTCAAAACCTATCTGCCGAGATAGGTCGGGTGAATACTCGAATTTTGGTTGATAAATATCAAACTCAAAACCTATCTGCCGTGATATGTCGGGTGAATACTCGAATTTTGATTAACAAACGTCAAATCCTACCCGCTGTGGTAGGTCGGGTAGACACTCGGAATAAATCTAGAGGGGCGGATGCCATTGAACAACATGCAAAAAACATCCATGTGATAAAAAAATAAACTATGCGGATGTAATGGTATAAAGCAGAATAAAAATTTATTAAAATTAGACCCTAGGGTCTAATACTTATTACATGAGCATGGGGCTCTAAAGTTCAAGACTCGAGCACAAACATAAAAACTAATAAGCAGAAATCATCATTAGTCAGAACGACGCAGAGCATTCTTCAATTTCCAGAGCTCATGATACGTTTCGCAGAACCTCAGATAGTACATGTCCGCACGATGGGTCTCAGCCCTGGCACTGCTAATTAAAGCTTCATTCGCGTTGTATAGACGATTCACCTGCTGGCAAAGATCCAAAACTTCCTCACGAAGATGAAGAACATGGTTGTTTGACGATTTCCAGTGATCCTTATAAAATTGTTTGTGCTGTCCTTTCCTTTCTAGATGACGGCGGAGCTTGGTTATTTCTTCCTGAAGTTCATAAACGTCCGGCGGTGGGCTTGCTGAAAATCCAGACATGTTTGGATAACGAAAAATATGGAAAGGGAGAGGGGGAAATAAGTGCCTATAAAGCCAAATTTTCGCCCCAAAATGTTTGAAAAATTTTACGAAAAAGTACATAACCCGCCCAAATGAAGTTTGAGGTTGAGATGCCTTTCAAGAGTTCAGCTGAATAAATGAGGTGTAAATTAAAGATCTTGATCTCGTGGAGTAGTCAGGCAAACAGATACAAAGCTAGCAATAACGAAAAAATGCAAAATAAAAACGCAAGTCAAAACAGATGTCAATCATTCAGAAGAAAAATTGGGTTACAAAACGACATCGCTAAAAAGTTACATCTACGTGCTGGGCTTGTTGAACAGAACCTCAACATCAGAAAATGATTACATCCAACTCGATACTATTGCCCATAGTCAGCAGTAGAAAGAAGATTCTCCTTGAGCTCCCTGCTGAATCGACTAGCCTCAATATCTTCACCAAACTGGGCATCTCCTAGTCCTTGAGTGACGCCTTCGAGCAGTGGAGGAGCAGCTGAAATTCCAGGGTCAGAAGGCTGAGATGGCTCGGGAAAATGGTGAAGAACATACTCCAAATAGTTTGCAGCTCTGACAGTATTAAGCCGGTATCCTCATCCCTCGGAAGGAAAAGGGGGCAATCAGGGGTATCTTCCAGAGCTGTTTCCTCGTTGAAAGCATCCACTGAGCCTCCTGAGGCTATCCATTCTTTCACCTTACCCACATAGTAGTGCAGATAAAAGGGAATAGTCTTTATAAGGACACGGTAAAGATCCTCCGAGTTGACGAAGTTGTGGCGTGTAGCATCTCGAACTCTTTGGATCACAGACAGGCCTTCTTCTGACTTAAGATAGCCCTCCCTTCCCGCCTCTTCACCCTCGGCGCGCGCCTTCTCAGCCTTCAACATTAACTCACCCTCTTGAACCACTAGCTGATACTTAAGAGAGAGAACCTCCTCTTCTCTCTGTTTCAGAGAAGTCTGCACCTGCTCCAGCTTGGAGGTCAGGGCCGTGATTTGGTTACGGGCAGATTGCAGGTCATGCTCTAATTTCGGGTCGTTGAAACCCAGGTGAGCTCGAGCAGAGACGTTAGAAGTCAGAGCATACGCCTTGGAAAGAGCCACATTCCAAGCATCAAGAAGCTCTGTGTCTGAGAATTTCTCCACCCTCTCCCGATTAGTGGTGGGACAAACGCCTTGCACATAGTGGGTCGCGGTGAAGCCATTTTCATTCCTCAGAACACTTTGCGTGAAGAATGACTGATTTGGGGTTGAAGGAGAAGGACCTTGATGAAGGGCAGTCCGGGATTTTTTTGCCAGTGGAAGATCAACCCCAGCTATCGCCGGTCTAAAGGCAGGCTCTTCAGAGCCTATAGCGACAGGGAGCTCAGAGGTTGGTTTTGGAAGAGTCCAACCCACCGACACGACCTTTTTCTCGTGCCTCTCCAGGTTTAGCTAGCACCTTCTTGAACATTGTGTCTGCAAAAACGAAAGTAAGGGTAAAGAAAATATAGACAAGTAAGATAAGTATAAGGATAAGAGTTTGATGGATTACCAATGTCTGCTTCGAGGGGGATCTCGAATGGGCTAAGACCATAATGGTAAAGCAAAGAAGGACAAATAAGACGAGATAGATCGTAGGGCCTGCGAATGATACGGTCAATGAGGTTTTGGGCACCTTGAGAGCATTTTTTGGTGTTGTTTGCCTTAAAAATTTGGCATCCCCTCGAGAGGAAAAATAAAAAAAGCCTGGAGGGTTGAGAGATTTGGCCTGAAAAAGAGAGAAGAATAGAGATGCAGTAGGCTTAATTCCTAAATATTGAGCTACCATTATGAAGCCTACCATATCCCTAAAGGAGTTGGGGGCAAATTGGTTAAGNGTTGAGCCTGATGCTGATGTCGAAGTGATACAGAATAAGAAAGACCTGAAATAAGGAAGACCTGACTAGAGTCAAGTCTGATATTGATACTGAAGTGGTGTAGAGGAAAGAAATAAGGAAGATCTGGAACGGGGAAGACCTATTTTCTAGGCTCCCAGTAAAGAGACAAGTGGGACCACTTGTCAGAATTTGTTGCGTAACGGCCCGAGATTCGCGGCATGTGCTCCTAAGATCCCGGATGGGGTCCCCATTAGTAGAAACTATAAATATCTCAGCCCCAAGGCTGAGAGAGGTATGTCATTCTCTTGAGCATTCCTGCTTTCTTTCTGGAAAATACCTCAAACGCTTACTGACTTAAGCATCGGAGAGGTTTTCACCGGAAAATCACCGGTGGTCCTTTCTAACTCGTGTTTGTGGTGCAGATCAGGTGGGTGTTCAAGGTTTCAGGCGTTCTCAACGTTGGTCATTTTTTGGGTTGAAACAGTCACTATCACTTGCCCTAACACTTTTTGGCAGCCTCAACGATTCAGTGGGAGTTATTACCTAAGTAACTCAGGAGGAGTTCTCTTTAGTTGGTTTTTGTCCAGAAAGGCACAAGTGGGAGATTGATAGAATTTTATTTATATTGTTTACGTAGTTAAAACTCCTACTCATTGAGTTAGTTCATTTAAAGATTTATTTGCCTTTTTTGAACTCTAGTGTTAGTTAGAATGTTTAGTAGATTAATCCTGCAATAATATAGTCTTTTATATTGGTAAAGTCTTTATATAACTCTTACACATCTAATTTATAGAAATAATCATGAAATCCTTGTTTTATGGAACAAGGACTCTTTCAAGTAAGTTGGACTATATATATCACTTGGCGTTTTGATGAAAAACAACTGGTGAGGACGAGAAAAACAGAGAGACGATCAAAGCACCCATTCCTCCGTTTTAGAGAGTTATTTGAGTTCATATTTGATCGAATGGGAAGATTTTAGGAGCAACTCTTTTCATTTTTGTAATATTATTAGAGAGTTCATTGTTTTTTTCGTTTGTAAAATATTTCTAGTAATACCCTTTTGGCCTAATATCGCGATCTGTGAGTTATTTTAATTTATAGACAAAAATCATTCATGTATCTTTCTTTCATTTGCAAGTATGTTAGTTAAGATATTTCAACATCTTCACTAGCATTATTTCTAAAACGTTCATGCAAGTTATTGAAAAGGTTCAAAACTTTCGCACGAAGAATGAACTAACCTAACTAGGGCAGCTTGTTTTTTGTAGCTAATTGCAATTTTTAATAGCAAAATTATTTTTGTTGGTAAATTCTATCGGTACAGTGAATTCATGTTTTGTAGTGTGGTATGAGAATTTCAATTTGTCAGATAGATTTACTTCAGTGCCACGCTTTTCGTCATCTAAAATAATCAGTTAAAATTTCGATTTTAATTTGATCATCACTGTACACATCAGCCAATGCAAATTTTATTTGGATAATGTGGCATCAATAATCTAATTTTTCACTCTACCTAGTTTACTTGAGTAGCATGTTAATTGGGTATGTATTTATACTACTGACCAAACATTTGCACTTTGATACATATTCTTCGAGTTGAGCCTTGTAAAAATAAGTACAATTCGATTTTTTGATCAATACGTTAATTACTTCCTTCCTATAATTTTGCCGGCATTACCTTTGGTCAATGGAATGACAAAGTAAAAGATAAGACGCCAGACTTCATAGGAAATTACAAAACCGTGGCCAAGTCTGGTGTTCTGCGTGCGAGGTCCATTCATTTTGACCAAGTCCCAATTAGTGTTAACCCATAAATTATATAATTAAGTCAAGAAGGGCATGACACAAGTAATCTCACCAAAGGCAATGTACATATTCGTGGTTCAGCCTTTTTTTTTTTTCTTCTTTTAATGTTAATTAACTTTTTTCTTCCTTTTGAACTTGAGATTTTATCTTTAATACTCTCTCTATCTTTAACGGTCATTTTAATATCTCTTTTCTTGTTTCAAAATAAGTGATATTTTAAGAATTTAAGGTATTTTTGAGCTAAAATCTTTAAACTTACCCATATTTATTATTCTAAGAGTTTTTATAAGATTCCTTAATTTATTTGAAATCTTCTTAATTAAAATTATTTTAGAATGGGTGGAGTATAAATAACACCATCATAGTTATATTTGTCCTCAATATTTTGTCGTCAAGGACCTTTTAGTGAAAATTGATATATGACTTAGGGTGTAATCATTTTGAATGTGCAGAGATTTTTTAGTTTTGTTTACGCTGGGATCTTGAGATACTGAATTCTAATATTCATATAATGTTGTACATAATAAGAATACAGTAAATTTTTTATAAATTAATAAACTCTATAAAATAATAAAATCTCCCGGTCATACGTGGGCCTTTTTAAAAAATCATCAAATTCGATAAGATAATCAGATAATAATTTTTTAGAAAATCCCTTTATAAATATTAGGTCCCATTAAAACTCTAAATCAATAATTCATAAATATTACAATTATAATTTTTTGAGAGTGTTTGATACTGTACTTTTACTAACTTTTAAATGATACTTTTCATCAAACCACTCTTGTAAATCTTTTTTGAGTGCATGTGGGATGGTCTCTCTTATACTCACATAATGTTTTAAGCATTTGATCATCAATGGATGATTTTGCGATGCCTTTTAGATGAGAAGACATGGTTGAGTGTTATTATCTTATTTTCATATTAAGATTTATGTAGTATATGTTTCATTAATCATGCATGAATATATTTAATTGACTATAATAATAGTTATTTAAGTGCAACGAATTAATGTAAACATGCATATTTAAGTAATTCCAATGGATTGATACATGCGTACATGAATATAATAGTTAACTGTATACAATGGATTGATATTATATATGAATATATTTAATTAGTTACAAATAACTGGTTGATGAACATATATGAATTCATTTGTTTTCAATACATATGTACTAAATTTGCTGAATTCAAAATATACTCTCTTTTAATTAATAAACTATTAATTTATCGATATATTAATATCTCTTTAAGTTAATAAGATTTCATGGTCCCAAGATTATTAATTTATAGAGTTTTTACTGTATAAATAAATGTAACATTCATAACTCTTTATATCATGTTCGAGATAGGATTCCCAATATTGGGGTTGAGATTTCGAATCCCAATTTGTTTGTTCTAATACTAAAATTCTCAATACTCAGTTAATACACACCTAATCATGATTTTTGTCGAGCAAAATTTAGTGATCCAAGAAAAGAGGAACAAGCGTCATCATGGGGAAGGATCGGGCACTACATCTAACTTGGCTCTAGTAGGAACTGAACGAAAGTAATCATGAGGCAGCAGTCTTTTCTAGCGTATCCATTGCATCAACAACTTCTCGATACAATCGGTTTATTCCGACATACAATCGAACGTCGCTCTTGCAATGAAATATTCTTCTCTATATTTTCCATTATCTTTTTGAATTCGACATGTTTAACCAAATTGATAGAGTTAATGAGTTGCGGAAATAAGAAATACGAAAATATAATATTAACTGAATTGAAAAGAAAAGAGAATGAGAGAAAATTTAATTAACAAAAAGCCTATCCCAAGTTTAATCGCTGATTCTCCTAAGGAAGAGAACTTCCTGGAAAAGATTAAAGTCAAATTCTGTCTAATCCCATGAGAACCCTAACAACTGACAATGAACTACTTTGATAGATTTATAACCTTAATCCTATTTGCCCAAAACCCACTAATTACTTAAATTACCATAATTATTATTGAATAAAATAAGAAAACCGATCTCCAACAACTCCCTATCATATACTATCTTGTTCACACACTCATCTCTTTTACTCTATCATCACTACATTTAAATAACTAAATACTAAAAAATACGATATAATAATACAATATTATTATTTTCAGAAATTGATATCAAATACAATATAATAATACATTATCGTTCACTTTTCGTACATGTTTGACATCTATATTAAAATTAACAGATCTTAAATACTTCAATAAATAAGGATTCTTACTATTATAACAAAATCTCGAATACCCAAAATTATAAATATTAGGATTTGAAATCCCAACAAATTTTAATTCAAACATTCCCTTAAGTTATATTTATCATAGGGTTTTTTAGGATTTAAGTATTCTGGAATTGGATTTTGAAAATCCAAATGGATAGTACAATCCTTATTTGTTTGGACCATTCGAAGAGTGCATTTCATGCAGAGGTCAAATCTTATTTGTTCAGTATATTGAAAAGTAAGTTTCAGTCCAGAGCTGAGAAATTCAATAACAAATAAGTTTTTAATTTTTATTATACATGTCATATCTCATTTGAAAAATGAATGATATTGTATTATTATACTGTATGTAAATATCAAATCATAGTTGAAAGGTAGATGGTATTGTAATTATTATATTGTATTTAATAGTATTCAATTATCTAAATATAAACTAGTAAAATTAAATAGAGGAGTGTGTGTGAATAAGATAGTAAAAGATAAATGTTAGATGTAATAATAATTAGTTGAATATTCAAAATTCAAGTCATATAACTTTGGTAATAGGTATGTGTTTCGGGATAAAAGGGATCAGGATCAGCTCAACCCTATGCCTCTAACTCGAGGACAGTGGTTAAACTGGATCTGTATATACAACTCGAGATCTTTGACCTAGTTTGAGGTCATATGAAGGACCTTGAGGCTCTAGCTCAAGGCAGAGTAACCAAAAGAAGAACCCAGAAGGGTGACGTGGCGTAAGACCCTGATTTTAAGGAAACCCTAGAAAAGTACACCTATAAATAGATAATCACAAAAGTACAAAAGATAAGTCATTCTCTAATCAAGCAATTATTTTCCCAAATTCTCTCCATATACTAACTTAAGTATCGGAGGGGGTTCGCCGGAAAACCCTTCCGGTCCCCATCTGACATTTATTGGTGGTTGCAAGCATCCTAATTTTCAATCTTTGGAGATTATTCTTGAAGATTAGATGATATTTATTTGCTCCCCATTTTCAGGTAACAAACAGTATGAGATTCGGAATCCAATCCAGCATTTCGAGTATTGAACCAAACAGTGCCTTTAAGACTTGTTTTAAGTATAATATATCCCGATTCCCCTTCATTTTTTTTTTTGATTTTGTCGTGAAATTTAATGTCCATTGATAGAATTCAGTGTGGGATTTAGTATATATAATCTGCCTGAGAAGTTTGAGTAAATCTCAACTGAATACTTTAAAACTTTTATGGTATTTTAAAATATTTTTACAAATCTTAATTACTGAATTTAATGACCATAGTACTTTTTAAAAAAAACCCTAAAAAATGAGATTAATTTAAGTGAGGGGTAGAAAATTATCATTTAATTCTTTAGATAATTAAAAGTGATATTTAATTCTATCTTCGAAATATAAAAATGATAGTGTGACAATTTTATTTTTTAATTTTTTAAATGGGACGGAACAAGAACTAATAAACGACTTTCCAAAATAACGTCTTTGTTTATTTCTGAATTAGAAATTGAAAATATATAGGCGTGAGTGTTGGGCAAGAGGACAGGAACTGAAGTCTGAAGAGTCATATGGAAATGAAATATATATGCACTAATGATTAATTCTTGAATGTGCATGTATGTCCGTATGTGGCATATAATTCATCGAAACTGTACGATCATGTGTTGGTTTCGGGAATTAATTGGGTAGACTTGATCGTCTTGAAAAAACCAAAAACACTTTATAAAATTAATAAATTAATAAACTGAATTTCGTTGAATGTACCAGAATTCGTATGGAGGGCGTCTCTTGTCCCTACAACACTAAATGGTCATACAAAAACAAATTGTCAACGGTTTTGATTGCATGGAAAACCAGAACTCAAATCCAAAACCATTTTTCAGAAAACTAGCAACGGCCACGTCACGTGTACCCAAACACCCTCTTTTCAATTCCTACTATAAATAAACCTCTCCATTTTTTCTTAATTCCCACCACTATCCCATAATATTATCTTGTTTCAAAAACTCTGTAACGTGTGAGTTTTTCAGGTGGGCATGATAAAAATAAAAAATAATAATTCATTTAATCTCCAGCTTTTGCATGTAACATTGTCTTAATTTCTGGCAGTGAATTGATTTATTTAATTGTTTGTGTAACAGAATGTCTCCAGCAATGGCCCTATCCGTCCAAACCTTGGAAAATGAGAATTATGATTCCCTGGAAAGCCTATACCAGAAAGGAGTGAAACACATGTGCGATAACGGGATTGAGCATGTTCCGGGCAAGTACATACTGCCCGTTCCCGAACGCCCAAATGTAAGCTCTGACGAAAACGCCTGCCCGGACCTCAATCTTGAGCTGCCCGTCATTGATTTTGCTGAATTGCAAGGTCCGAACAGGGCCCAAGTCCTTAAATCTCTTGCCTATGCCTGCGAAAACTACGGGTTTTTTCAGGTGGGTCCTAATAAATTGTCTAGTGATTTCCTTTTTTTTTTCTTAATTTTTTTCACTCAAATTATAAAAAAAAAAAAACGTTACATATAAAACATTGCAGTTGGTAAATCATGGCATCCCCGAGGAGATTATAAGCAACATGGTGAATGTGAGTAAACGGTTTTTCGAGATGCCATTCCTCGGAAAGAGAGAAGTATATGTCGGCCCGATATGAACTCGCCAGTTCGATATGGGACGAGCTTCAATCAGACGAATGATGGTGTGTTTTGTTGGAGGGACTTTCTCAAGCTTGTTTGTCATCCTCTGCCCGACGTCCTTCCCCATTGGCCAACTTCGCCATCCGACTTTAGGTAATTTATTAAGAGCATAAAATCTCAACAATCCATTTAAGTTTTAGTACATGTTGTTTAGACGTAATTAAGCTTGAATTAAATTGAGTTATACAAAAAATAAATGTATATTAGTGTTACGTAAAATGTAATTATATATTTAATAATTTCAGAAATTGTGTGTATAATTGTATAAGATATAGGTTCACCTACTCTAATTAGCTCGTGCCCGAACCTCAGTTTTTACTAAAATAGTAATTTATAATATTTAAAATATTGAATATCTCAAACAGGCAATTGGCGGTTTGTTATGCAAAAGAGACAAAAAATATTGTTCATGATGCTGGTGGAGGCAATCCTCGAGAGCCTAGGGATAAAAGGACACCGAGAAAAAGACAGAAAAATCAACACTAAATGATGAAAATGATGATGAGCGAGGAT
>BMAC01000108.1:574642-609757 GCA_014905375.1 Phtheirospermum japonicum
CACCTGGTACCAGTTTTAAGCGGCGGTTCTCAGATACGAACCGCCACTCCATTCTTTTTTTGGCGTCGGTTTCGGCCGATTTTCAATAGTTTTGGCGGCGATTCAAACTAAGAACCGCCACCCGGCTCCTATTTTAAGCAACGGTTTGAACCGCTGCCCGGGTTATTTTAACTTTAAGCGTCGGTCGTATTAGAGGCGGTTTAGAACCACCTCTAAACGACTTTTTTCCACTAGTGGAAGCTCTCTAAAAAAACGTGTCCAAGTATTAGGAGTTCTTGTGTCTTAAATAGACAACCAAGAATCCTAAACTTGGTAAAATCCTAAAAACAAATCCTAAACACAATCTAGGAATAATTAAARTCTTGTACATAAACTAGGAAACATAATATTGTCCTAAATCTAGTTTCCTAACTTATTTTGTGCCCAAGAAAGGCAAATAACAAAATAGGAATTATTGCCAAGAATAAATTCCTCAACATACTGAGTCTTATAATTTTACTCCAAGCTCATTGATTAATCCTGAACCTTGCACCTTGTACCGAGCTTCATACATTAACTCAAACACCAAACGAGAGATCTTATTTAAGTTTATTTTACCCCAAAACAGTTACGCCCCCCACCATGGTCACTTAACTTTCCAAGAAGTTAACATAGTTATTTTGATAAACTTTTATGTATTTTAATTTTCCACTAATAGAGAAATTTCTGCTTCCAGGCATTTAGTAGAAGCCCGATTTGTTCTTTCGACCTCAAAAACCTTGGCTTATCAACTTTAGATAAGAGTATATAGAGCTGAGGCTACTACTTTAACTCTAGTCCCTAGCGTCTAAAACCTAAGGCTTAGATCCCTAGCCCTAACCTCGATTACTGGCGTGTGATTTTTAGCCCAACACCAGGAAACTTGAGCCTAACCCCGAGCCCTGGTCCCGAGTTGTAAGTATCAGGCTTTTGGTAGTGTCCAGTGCCTCATATCTAAGACTCAATCTTTTTTTTTTTTTTGGCATGATATCCTATGCTCCGCTCCTCGAGCCCAAATTCGAGCTATCACCATGACTTTTAGGACATGGATCTCCCTACCTCGAGCTTATACCTCGAGCTGTTGTTGTGAGTTTTCAGTCACAGCGTTCTATACCTAAAACTTTGAACTACTGTTGTTGAAAATTTTCGGGCACAATGTCCTATACCTCAAGCTTAAATTTCGAGCTACTCTCTCAAACCTCTTCTTGGTGGCCCAATTTCAGCCTCACCTGAGCTCATGAAGCCCATTAAGCTTTTTCCATTTGGACTTTTCAGGCCAAATTTAAGCCACGCCTGAGCTTATGAGGCCCATTAAGCCCCTTTGTCTGAATTTTATAGGCCCAATTTAGAGCTCATGAGGCCTATTAGGGTTACACTATTTCTCACTTAAACCATTGATCTTATCGCGCCATTTCCCGCTCAAACCTATGACTTTCTCGAGAAGATCCTGTCCATTATTCCACCATCGATCAACGATTAAGATAGGCGTCCTTGGGGTTTCTTCTCCATATATTTTAAGCCCTAAAACTTCGCTCTCATTCTAATTTTCTCCCGTCCCTTCTCCCTTTATCAGAAAAACTCGAACTCTAATAAGATAGTTTTGTTTGTTGTTCTTTGTTGTTATTCATCTTTCTTCTTGTTCTTAACAATAAAAAAAACAAAACAAGCGAATGCTGACGGGCCGAAAAACTATCAGCATATGCTGACGATCGTTGACGCGCGGAATTTGCTGACGGCAATGACCGTCAGCAATTAAAAAAAAACAAAAATATATAATACTGACGGGCAACAGGGCGTCAGCAATTTGCTGACGGCCAATACCCGTCAGCAATATTAAAAAAACAAAAAAAAACATAATACTGATGGGCAAAAGGTCGTCAACAATTTGCTGACGGCATATACTCGTCAGCAATATACATACATACATACACACACACACACACACACACATACACACATACACACACACACACACACACACACACACATATATATATAATATATATATATATATATATATATATATATATATATATATATATATATAGGATTAGGTTCAAATAGAACCCACGTCAATATATACGAACTTAGGGACCAATCCAGATCATTGATCTAATAATATGTATGGACCAGATTTTTTCTCTTTTTTAAATTAATTAAATTATATATATGGAATGAGAAGGACTTTTATGTCATTTTACAAACCCCTAATCATGTTAAATTCACCACCCATCCCTCACTTTCCCCAAACCATCAACCCAGAAAATCGGCCAGCACTCTCCAATTCCCCCAACCCAAAAAATTGCAAGCCCTACCCGCTGCCCCCACGGCACCGGCGGCGCCCCTCCGACCCCTACGGCGGTCCGACATCCGGCCCACCGCCTCACTTTCCCCTCCTCCACGAAGAGTCGCAGTCCCCGACAGTGAAGAACACATCTCGCTCTCGCCGCCGTTTTGGTTCGTCGGGAAACTCGCCGGCAGCTCGACCCCTCCGCCGTCCACGGCGCCACCTAGTTCTCAGATCTCACTCCGGCGGGCCTTGGCAGAACACCGGCGCAAGGAATCACCGACGCCTCCCCATCCCACCCCCCCGATTTCCCCCACCGAGCGCCGCCTTGCACCGAGCGAAACGGGAACACCAGGTGAAGGTGGCGATGTTGGCCGATTTCCCCCGCTCCCTTCTCACTCATTCTCTCTCTCCTCTGCCTCGCCGCGATGGGCTCGGATCCGGCGGCGTCAGGGCTACCGACACGAATGTTGGAGGTGGTGCCAGAACCCAACGAGGGCTGAGGAACAGGGTTTGTGCTGATAGGGTTGGGCCTGTAATTTGCCAGAATAATGGGCCGGGTGTGGTTTGAATTTTTAGATTCGTCGTCGTGAATATTTTGTGAATTGGGCCGGTGGCAGCGGCTCCGGCGGAAGCGGTGGGGCGTCGGAATTTATGGGGCGATGGGCGATGTTTCTAAAGGTGTGGGCAAATGTGGGTTTGGTGGCGGTGGTTTGCCGGAAAGGACTGTGGTGGTCGGGTTGTGTGACTGGGTTGAGTGGCGGTCGGGTTGTGTGACTTTGTAACAAAGCAGCGATAATGTAGTAAAAAAGCAGCGATAATATAGTAAAAAAGCGTTGTAATAATATTAAGAAAAGCATTGCTACTTTTTATTAATCGTATTTTTAACAGTGTTTTTTACAAAGTAATGTAGTGCTAAAATTAATCACATGCGATGCTTTTAATATTCAGTTTTTGTATTTAATTACATTTATTTATAAAAATGAAATTTGTGATGCTTTTTTGTACACAGTCGTAGTGCTTTTTTTACCCGTGTTTTTTCTAGAGAGCAATGCAATGCTTTTTTCGAAATGCTGATATTTGTCTAAAATACCCTTTTAATTAAATTAATTCAATATTTTCCATAATTACCCTGCTGACGTGTCATGATCTCAACCATCGAGATTATCCAATCTAATGGTCAGGATTGGTCCCTAGGTTTGCATATATTGACATGGTTCCATTTGAACCCAACCCTATATATATATATATATATATTATATATATATATATAGGATTAGGTTCAAATAGATCCCACGTCAATATATGCGAACCTAGGGACTAATCCTGACCATTGATCTAATAATATATGTGGACCAGATTTTTTCTATTTTTTAAATTCGTTAAATTACACATATGGAAGGAGAAGGGCTTTCATGTAATTTTACAAATGCTCAACCCTACCCTATCATCCCAGACCCTTTTTATTCCCAAACCCGTCTCTCCTTTTCCTTCTTCTCCAGAAAATCGGCCTCTTCTCCGCCTTCTCCAGAAATCGGCCGCCTTCGGTCGTCGGCGGATGGCACCTGGAGACGGCAATCGGGCGGCAGCGTGGAATCGAGGTCGGCAGCGGCTACACGTTGACGCTTTGCCTTGCTGTTCCTCTTCTCCCTCTACCTTGCGACGTCGTTTAGGTGCACCATCGCCGATGACGATAATTAGAAAAAAGCACTCCAAGTATTGCACAGTGTAATTATATGCAATTTTAGAAAAAGCAGTTTTAGTGTAGTAAAAAAGCGCTGCCATAATATGAAAAAAAAAAACACCCCTGAAATTGTCAAATTTGTAGCACTGCCAACATATAAAAAAAGCATTGCTACTTACATTATAAAAGCACTAATTATATGTGAAAAAAACATTGCTACTTAATTATACATAAATTTTATTTAAAATTGTTAGTTGAAAATTTGAGTTTTTTTGAAAATTTTGAATTTTTCCGTAATTTGTAGATGAATTTTGTGATGCTTTTTGTATAAAGCCGCAGTGCTTTTTTTTTTATTTATCTGTAGTGCTTTCTAAAGAGCAATTCAGCGCTCTTTCATGAATGTTGTTATATGTCGAAAATACCCTTTTTATTAATTTAATGCAATATTTACCATAAATACACTGCTGACTTGTCATATTCTCAACCATCTATATTATTCAATCCAATGGTCAAGATGAGTCCTTAGGTTCACATATAATGACATGGTTCCATTTGAACCCAACCCTATATATATATATATATATATATATAATTATTTAAGGGATATAAAATAAAATATTAAAATATAAATTTATAATATTATAACTATAATACATTTTAAAATAATATTAAATATTTTTAATATAATTAGTTATTTATAAATAAAATATATGATTATATTAATCATTTATAAATATAATATAATATACATAATTAATTAATTATAAACTTAATTTAATTATAATATACATTTATAAATAGAATATAATTATATATTTACAAATAATATATATACATATAATATATATATATATATATATATATATATATATATATATATATATATATATATAATATCATTATTCATAAATATAATCTACAATTCTAAATTTAATATAAAATTATTATATATTTATATATTTATAAATAATTATATATATATATATATATATATATTTGTAATTAATATTATATATATATATATAAATAATTATATATTTATAATTAATCATATATATTTCGAAATAATACATACTTATAATTATTTACAAATAATTATATTTAATATCTCTTCTATATATTAATGCAAAATCCTCCTATCCTGTGTGTCTGCTTCCCAAATTTTGCTAGTTTTGGAAAAAATTTTGGTGCTTCGGTCTAATCCAAGCCTAATACTAACCTAATTTAGTGTTTTTCCTTTTTATATATTTATTTACTCTAATTCTTTTCTATTATTATATTTTTCCAAATTCAATATTTTTCTTCTATTACATCTTACTTACTATAGTATTTTCTTTAACATATTTTGTCCAATTCAATATCTTACTTTTATTCTTCTAATATAAAAATATAAAAAAATTATATCTAATTATAAAAAATCTATATAAGTTGAATTAATTTTTATTTACAATAAAAGCTGAAATAATTTTATTATAATTCTAAATATTTATTTAAGAAGAATATGAGTTATATAAAGTTATTACAAAAGGGGAATAAATATAAAAATATAAACTTAAACTTTTTTTTATCTAATCCCAATATAATAAATTGAGAATAATATTAAAAATGTATATGAAAAACTATTGTTATACCAAACAAAAAATAAAAACAAAGTGAAACAAAAAAGATAGCATAATACTAATACTAAATTATTATGCATAGAAAAATAAATATTAAGTATATTCTAAATCTCTTTATATAATTCAAATATAATGCACTGAGATATATATTATATATCTTCACGAACAAATTAGTATCTTAAGCAGAAAAATAATAGAAATTAAAATAAGTTAGATGCACGACATTTTTTCAATAGAATTATCAGCGTCTTATAAACTTAATATTTTATATCACATATTCACATGTAACACGCGGGTGTTGTATATTTTCCATTTTTTTAAACTCAATTTTCTATGATTCCCCCATCATGTTTAAGGTATTTTTATATGCTTTACAACTAATTTCGTGACTTAATGTAAAAAAAAACTTGAGAATTATCTATTCTGAAAACCAGTCTTACTGTGATTAGAACAAATAATGTTCTTGATATATCACAACTAATTTCGTGACTCACGGTAAAAAACATGCAAAATTCTTAATTCTGAAAACCGGTCTTACTGTAGTTAGAAAAGTAATGTTCTGATTTGTGTGTAAGAATTATTTATTGTGAAAACAAAACAAAGAATATTACGATTTGTATGTACCATTTTCAATATTATTCTTTCGGTATTTTTAATGAATATTACTCTTTCCAAATCCCTTATAATATGCGTGTGTCCGCTTCGCATGCTTCGTTCGGCAAATAAAAAGTTCTGGTCTTTCAGTTGCTTAGGTTTCATCCGAGCCGATTATCTACTTAAATTAATTTTTTTCTTTTATTGTATCTCACCAAATTTAATCTTTTCATTTATTATATTTTGCCCAATTTCATAATTTTCTTTTATTAGTTTTTTCTATTTCAATATTTTTCTTTTATTAATATTAAAATACAAATAAGTCATATAAAAATGAGTAGAAAAGATCTAAGTTAGTTATTTTAATTAAAATATAAATACATAAGATATAATTTTAATTAAAAAATTATTATGAAATTATTAAATAAGTAGTGTTTATAATAAATATTAATATAATTTTAATTTTGTAATTTTAAATATTCTATATAGATAAATTAAGATTTATTTGAAATAATCTAAGTATGTAACTAAATATTGGTAATGAATTCAATCTAACATAATAACATAAAATTATAAATAATAATAATAATTATTATTATTATTTTAAATATTGATTAGACATCGGTACAATGCGACACGAGTTGAGAGTATGACATCCGTTTAGATTTTCAAAGTATGTAAAGTAATATTATTAATGAATTTAATCTAAACATTAAAATACAAAATAACGTAATAATAATTAATAAGTAGAGATTAGGCACGGGTTTAGAATGTGACTTCTTTTGAGTTTTTATAAGTATGTAAATAAAATTATTAACGAATTGAATCTAAGCATGAAAATAAATTTTAATAATTATAATAATTAATAAATAAATTAGACATGTACAAGGCAAGGGTTGAGAATACATCATTTGAATTTCTCATTTTACATAAAAATTTGTAATTATCGCAAATATTTTTTATATTTATCTTTTGATAAACCCCGTGTAATACACGGGTATCAAACTAGTATATATATATATGTATATATATATATATATATAATATATATATATATATATATATATATACTTTATAATAATATTATATATTTATAATATTATTATATATTTAATAATATCATTATTCATAAATATAATCTACATTTATAAATATAATATAAATAATAATATATTTATAATTAATATTATATATAAATAATAGCATATTTATAAATTAATCATACATATTTCGAAATAATATATACTTTTAATTATTATATATATATATATATATAATTGTTTCACCCAAAATATGATACTGCCTGTAAACTGATGTGCCTTCTTGACCTGCACACAAACACACGTTAGAAAGGACCACCGGTGGTTTTCCGGTGGAAACCTCTCCGATGCTTAAGTCAGAAAGCGTATGAGGTGTTTTTCAGAAAGCAAAGAAGGAATGCACAAAAGAATGACATACCTCTCTCAGACTTGGGGCTGAGATATTTATAACTTTTCCCAGTGGGGGACCCCTTCCGGAGATCTCGGAAGCAAAAGGCAGCAAATTAGGGGCCGTTAAGGCAACAAACTCTGACAAGGGTCCCACTTGTCTCCTCAATGGGAGTCAGGAGGCCAGGTGCTCCCCTGGGCCTGCTCTTCCCTCTTTCATATCGGCCAATTATGTCCAACTCGGGCCAATTCCTGGGCTGAGGTGATCCTTCTTCTGATTCATTATGTTTTCAAGAAAAGTCAGGTCAAACCTCATCCCAAGGCTTAAACTGTCCTGATCTTCTCCCTTCTCTGGCTATCTTGGTCCAGGTCTATCCCAATCCTGGTCTAACCTATTCATGCCCCATCAACTCCTCCCCCCCCCCCCCCCAAAATGGTTGGGATAGAGCTGTATCATTCCAGGTCTCCCAGGAATAAATGAGGCCCCACTCGTCCTTTATTACTTCTCGTACTGGTAAAAATCCCAAGAAATCCGCCTGCAACCAAGCCTAATCATTGGCATTAGTGGTGTCAGCCCACATTCCCAAACGGTTACCATATTTGCACGTCTTTCCAAGTACTGACAGGTCAGCGGCGCGTGACCTACCCTAGGACGATTGGCCTTCCAGCTCACCACCTAGGGTACTGTTCATCTGCCCTCATTAAATGCGGGGATCCCATCAAATCCCGCTTTTTCCTCGATTTTCATTTTTTGAATTTATCAACTTATCTTTTATTCCTACTGGGCTCTTTCTCTCTCTCACTTTCACACTTTTGTTTTGAAAATCTCTCGAGTTCTCTCTATCTTACCCAGTATTCCGGTGAACTTTCCAACTTAGTTCTCAATCCCTTTTCTCCGTCAACCTTCGTAGATTAGGTATTCCTCTCAACCTTTAATTTTTACAATTTCTGATAATGTCAGCGTCCCTTTCTCCCCTGGCGATGGGAACCTCTCTTCCTCCGTCGCCTGTCGCCCCCGAAGCGGCAGTGACCTCATTATCCTCGCCGTCCCCCTCTCTGGTGGCGGAGGTAGCTTCTCCTTCTTCGCAGCCTGCCTCTTCAGAGACGACAACGGTCTCCTTGTCTCCGTCATCTTTTCCGGCAGCCGCTACGACTGCTTCTTCTTCTTCTTCAGGGGGTTTAGAATATCCCCCGGCGAACCCTGAGCATCCCTAGGTCACTTCCATTCTTAGTGATAGGTCCGTTGAGGAATTTCGTTACAAATATAAATTCCCAGAACGATTTGACACTCATAATCCTCCGGCCGACACCTTGGCGTGTCAGGTGCCGGCCGGCTGGCTGACGTTTTATGCCGACAAGATTCAGGCGGGTCTGCGCTTGCCGGTAAACCCTATGGTGTTAGAAATCGCCACTCTGTATAAAATCCACATTTTCCAATTCACCCCTAATTCTTTCAGGATCATGGTATGCTACAATCTAGCCATGCGTTATGCCGGTCTAGAACCCATAGCTCGTACCTTCTTCCAGCTCTTCCAA
Source organism: Phtheirospermum japonicum (assembly GCA_014905375.1). Classification (NCBI taxonomy): domain Eukaryota; kingdom Viridiplantae; phylum Streptophyta; class Magnoliopsida; order Lamiales; family Orobanchaceae; genus Phtheirospermum; species Phtheirospermum japonicum. The sequence continues at coordinate 583,808 of BMAC01000108.1, forward strand.
GCGAAGAGCTCTTTCCCAGGCTATTTCTACCTTACCGCCAAACCTGGCATTCACTTCTGATTCAAACTTCCTTCCTCCGTCAAGGCCTGGAGAAAGAATTTTTCCTTCGTTCATTGTGCTGGGGACTGGGGTTTTGACCCTAAACCTATTTAGAAGCTACCTTCCTATCCACCTCTGTCCTCAACAGACATACCTTCCCATATTCAAAAAATCATATCCACCCTTAATGGGAATCCCATCAACGTTTCAGAACTCCTTCTCCCTTTCGTCCTTGAACTTTTCAACGAAAGAGTAGAGACGGGACCCTTACCCCCTGAGATTGGTAAAGTTCCTTTGGATCTGGTCTGTCTTTCTGCATTAACTATCATAAGTCTCATATTTTTACCTCTTCTCTATTCAGAAAAAATGATGCGCCAGATGTTCGAAGCGGCGGCCAAGAAAGGGACTGAGGCTGCTCCAGAGCATCGAGTTAGAGATGCAGAAACTCCCTCTTCTCCTCAAATCCAGGGCTCCCAACCTGCACAGCCCCTTGCACGCCCTCCGCCGGTAAGACGCTCCACTTCCGAGACTGAGGAGGATGAGGATCCTCTATCTAAGAGGCCTCGCACCAGCGGAAGCAGGGGTACTACCCCCCACACAACGTCAGCTACGCCCATTACTCGCAGTGCGGGTCCCCCTAACCGGACCTCCATCTTGAACTGCTCTGGCAATGTGGCAGTTCGGCATATGAGCGGGCAGTGCGCGCCCGAGGACATGCGGATCCTTGAGAAGATGAGCGGCAGCGAATTGCTGGAGTCGTGGTGCCAAGATGAGGCGCATGTAAATCCCTCACTACCCCCTATTTCCTCTTTATTTTTATTCTTTCTCATGTCTATATTCTAACTCTTTTCTTTTAACCAGGCTGAGGCCAAGAGGGCCCTCTTGGCCATTATGGCAACAAGGTCTATGACCCAACCTGACACTCTCAAGAAGAACAAGATTCTTCAAGAGAAGGTGCAGCGCTATCGGACTTTGGCTAAGGAGAGGATAGTCGAGACAAAGATGGCGAGGGAAGATCTGGCCGAAATGAAGAAGGACCAAGACAAGATGCTAGAAACAGCTCGTTCTGAAGCAAGAGATGAAGCTCTGGTGGAGGCGAGGAGCTTGGCAGACGAGACCTTGGCTAAGGCCAAGGAGGGATGGAAGACCGAGTTTTTAAACTCGGAGGAGGGTCTCAAGTTTGTCCAGGTCGTCAGGGAAGAGGTGCAAAAAGCCTTCCGGGGATCCAAAGAGTTTTACACCCTGCTCTTTCCTGAGGCTATGGTTTACTATCACTTAGGCCTAGACGAACAGGCCAAGTGGGCCCTGGCCAACCCTAGGGTTCCCTTTGACCGGAATGTGCCTCTGCAGAACCCCCCTGAGCCATCCTCCTTTTCCTACTCCCCAAACCAAGACCGCCTTCATACAATTGGGTCTGTAGAGTTTGTCGAGCATGTCTTCTCTGTTCTTCATTCTTCTGAGCCTGGGCAGTCTCAGCCAGACCTGACTCTTGCTGTAGTTGCTCCGACTTCTTCTCCCTCCCCAACCTTTGCAGGTCTGGGTGAGTTGCCAGGTGGGACTTCTCTTGGACCCCTGTCTGAAGATGTTGTGGAACAGCTAGCGGTCGAGTTGGATGCCGAGATAGATGCTGAGACTTAGGCTGCTCTGTTTTGTTTTGTTTTTATATGCAGACCTGTGTTGTTGCCTGTGTGGCTGGTCTGCCTTTTCGCTATCTCTGAACTTGTACTCTGAATAATCTTAATAATAATAAATGCTTTTTTGTCTTGTAATGACTCTTGAGTTCCTAGGGCTTTCTGATTTTCCGGAAACCCTAGTACTTTTTGATTCCTTGGCACATGCCACTGTTTCCCTCATATACGTGCATTTGTGATTCATTTTCCTTCAATTCTCTGAAAATGGCTTATTCCTCTCTTCTTGAAGAACTTGATACTGTAAAATGAAAGAACATCTCCCTATTTGTGGAAAACTTCAAGCTCTTCGACAAACTTTCCGTTCTCCGTGAGAAGATAAACTATCTGTATCGTCTCTTAGAGAGGAAGAGACAGAAAAAACGTCACTACAAGAGGGAATGGGCTGAGCTCCATCAAGTAAACCGCCAAATGCAGGAAGAGAAAGCCTATCTAACTGAGTCGGTGAATCGCCTGACTATCGCCGCCGGCGAGGCTCATGCTCTTTCCGAGCGAGTCGACAAATACTGGCAGTGTTACCATGCAACTGAGCGTGAACTCTGGCATGTTCGCCGAGCTCTAGCTTCGGATCGGAGAGCTTCAAGCTTTTATGGATGATTATTTTCTGGGCCCTTATGTTGAATTTGCCCATGTTCTTGCTTTTTAACTTTCCTGCAATGTAATCACTTTTGCCAGCTTATTGTTTCAAGCTTTGAATTTATGTCAAAAATGCTTATAATTATGAGTATCACTTTTTGAGAGTGTTTCATCTTTCCTTTACTTTTTCTCAATCATTCAAATTAGAAATTTTTGGCCAATTCAGGCCTTTTAAACTTTTCGCCAGATCTGGCTCATCATACCAGTCAGCTCGGGGCACCCGCTTTTAACCCATCCTGGCGTAAGCTGACAGTCAGGTCAGGAAAAATTATGGGCTGCTGCCCTTAGCCAATCCTTGCTGAAACTGATAATCAGATCAGGAAAAATCATGTGCAGCCGCCCTTAGCCAATCCTGGTTTAAACTGACAATCAGGTCAGGAAAAATCATGGGCAGCCGCCCTTAGCCAATCCTGGCTTAAACAGATAATCAGGTCAGGAAAAATCATGGGCAGCCGCCCTTAGCCAATCCTGGCTTTTGTAAAGACACATTTTACTTGACAAAAATAAACCTGCATGATTCATATTAATAGAAATCAAAAAATTATAATCATACATAAAATTTTCGTAAGTTTGCAATATTCCATGCACGAGGAATTTCGATTCCATCCATCTCTTCCAGCTTGTAAGCTTCGCCTTCTAGGATCTTGGTGACTCGGAGTGGTCCTTGCCATGCAGAATCCAGCTTTCCTTTAGCCTTTCAGATCAGCTCTTCTCAATACCAGATCTCCAACCTGGAAATGCCTTTTAATCACAGATTATCGTATGTCGCTTTGATTCTCCCCTTGATGTGTGCCATTCTGACAGCAGCTTTCTCCCTTTACTCCTCAATCAAGTCCAGAGAATCTTGAACTAATAGCTCATTTTGTTCTTCTACGAAATTCTGGACCCGATGAGTTTCCATAGTAATATCGGCGGGGACCACATCATCCAACCATAAACTAGACTAAACGGTGTCTCCCCTGTGCTCACCTTGGGATTAGTTATATATGCCCATAGAGTGGAGTTAAGCTCGTCGACCCATCTACCTCCATCTCTGTCTAGACGCATTTTAATTCCTTGAACCAGTATGCGGTTAGTCACCTCAACTTGACCATTGGCCTGTGGGTGGTAGAAGGATGTGAAATGCTGGTCGATCTTCATTTTTACACACCAAGCTTTGATTTTGGCACCCATGAACTGGGTACCATTATCTGAGACTAAGATCCTGGGGATACCAAATCTGCACACAATGTTTTTGCATAAAAACTTCATGACCGCATCCTCTGTAATTTCTGCCAAGGCCTCGGCCTCCACCCATTTACTAAAATAATCAATTGCCACTATTAAGAATTTCTTTTGGGCAGGAGCCATGGGAAAGGGGCCAACCAAATCAATCCCCCACTTGGCAAACAGATAAGGAGAGCTCATTGTCATGAGCTCTTCCGCAGGCTTGCGTATTAATGATGAATTTTTCTGGCACTTCTCACAAGTACGCACAATGTCCTCTGCCTCTTTTCTCAGCTGTGGCTAGAAATATCCTGCCCGCAAGACTTTGCTTGAGAGGGCTCTGGCACCCATGTGATTACCACAGCATCCCTCATGGAATTCTTTAAGAACATGGGCCCCTTCTTCTCGTCTTAAACATCGTAGAAGGGGCTGCCCGAACCCTCTTCTAAATAGCTCTTCTTTAATTAAGCAAAAACGGGCAGCCCTGGTTTTTACTTTCACCCACTCTTTCTTGTCGTCTGGCAGTACTCCCCTTTCCAGGTACGCTTTTATGGGGGAACGCCAGTCATTTTTCTCAACTACTGAGGACACCTGCTCCATCCCAAACTCTGTATCTGCTCTCAGCAAAGTGATTACCCTTTCCTGGCAATCTTTAGCCGAGCTAGCTACCTTCGCTAGATAGTCAGCTCTTCCATTCTCTTCTCTGGGGATTTGTAAGACTGTCAAGGATTTCATATCCCTGGCCATCTCTCTGAACTTGGCCAAGTACCTCTGCATGCTATCTTCCCTAGTCTCAAATTCCCCACTTATTTGTTTGAAGACGAGCTAGGATTCCACCCTAGCACAAACCTACTCTGCCCCTAAATCCCGTGCCATATGAACTCCTCTCAGGAGGGCCTCATACTCAGCCGCATTATTGGACAGAGCATAATTCAGGTGTATGGCGTACTCAGTGGCTACACCTGCTGGGTCAATCAGAACTATTCCTTCCCCACAGCCCTAATTTCCTACAGAACCATCCGTAAATATTGTCCATTCTTGCCTATCATCGGAAGAGCTGGTCATTTCCTGCATGAAGTCTGCCAGCGCCTGGGCCTTAATGGCTGTCCTGGCCTCGAATACAAATCAAACTAGCTGAGCTCGATTATCCATTTGACCAACCTTCCTGATGCCTCCGGTTTATCCATTATGGCCTTTAATGGCAGATTGGTTCGCACAATTATGCTGTGTGAGAGGAAGTATGGACGTAGCTTGCGAGCTGTGCCAACCAGAGCTAGCATTGCTCTCTATACTTCCACATATCTCACCTCTTCATCATGCAAGACCTTAGTCCAATAATAAACCGGCCACTGTACTTTGCCTTCTTCTCTAAGCAAGATAGAGCTAACTGCTTGCTTCCCGATAGATAAATACTGGATTAGAGGCTCTCCGTGGATGGGCTTTGTGAACAAGTTCACTGCTCCACTGAAACCGAGCCTTCTTACGCAGGGCTTGAAAAAACGGCAAGCTCTTCTCTGCCGAGCGCGAGACGAATCGACTCAATGCATTGATACGACCTGCCAAAGCATTGCATTTCTTTAACATTCCTAGGCGCCTGCATCTCCATGATTGCCTTCACTTTCTCTGGATTGGCCTCAATGCCTTCCTCCGTGACCATGTATCCCAAAGATTTGCCAGCTCTGACCCCAAACACGCACTTCTTGGGATTCAGATTCATTCTGTACATCCTCAAGGTGTCGAAGGTTTCTTTTAGATCTTCCACCTGCGAGGTTGCTTTAACGCTCTTGGCTAACATGTCATCCACATACACCTCCATGTTCCTCCCCATCTTCTCCTTGAACATTTTATCCACCAACCTCTGATACGTGGCTCCTGCATTTTTGAGCCCAAATGGCATGACCACGTAACAGTATGTTCCCTTCGGGGTGATGAAGCTAACTCGCTTCCAGTCCTCCTTCGCGAGCCTGATCTGATGATAGCCTTGTGAGGCGTCAATGATGCTTAGGAGTTCACATCCTGAAGTAGAATCGACCAGCTGGTCGATCCTTGGCAGCGGGTAGTGGTCCTTTGGGCAGGCGCGGTTGAGATCACGAAAATCAATGCACATACGCCAGTCTTCTTGAGTTTTGGGAACCAACATAGCGTTGGAGAGCCACTCAGGAAATTTTATCTCCTGGATATGCTTAGCTCTCAGCAATTTCTCCACCTCAGCTTCAATAATGGCCTCCTTCTCTGGCTCAAAGTTACGCCTTTTCTGTTTGACCAGTTTTATATCAGAGCTGATGTTAAGGCGGTGTTCAGTCATGTTTGGATCAATCCCCACCAGGTCTTGGGGAGACCAAGCAAACACATATGCGCTGTCCCTTAATAATGACACCAGGTCTGTCAAAACCTTTGGACTGAGAGTTGTTCCTACACGGAGGACCCGACTCTCGTCCCCTGGGATTAGCTCTACCATCATCAAACCCTCTTCTCTTTGATTCAACCTAGGTCTGTCCTCTATACGGGCTCTCTTAGCCTGTCTCTCCTCTTCGTTTCATCTGATGCTCTCTATATATGTCTGCCTCGACGCATACTGATCCCCTCTTGCCTCAACTACTCCATCATGAGCAGGAAATTTCAGTTTCATGTGGTAGATTGAGACTACTGCCTGAAATTTTCTCAAAGAAGGTCTTCCCAACATTACATTATAGGAGGAGGCTGCGTCTACAACCAAGAACCGGACCGTCTTGGCCTGTCTATACGGCTCATCTCCTAGCGTAACCAAAAGGTTGACTGCTCCAAGGGGTTTCAACGCACCCCCTGCGAATCCGACCAACGAGGTCGTAACTTCCTCCAGCTCCACATCCAAGTCCATCTTCTTAAAGCAGTCATAGAACATGATATCCACTGAGCTCCCCCTGTCTACAAAAATATGTCGGACGTTGTAATTGGCTATGGTGGCCGTGATCACCAGAGCATCCATGTGGGGGGCCAGGATCCCGTCCTCATCCTCCGACCCAAAGCAAACGTTTGGGCTCGGTGCCAATTGTCCTACCTCCCTTCCTTTTCTCACCAGGTCATGGGCTGCATGAACATAGCTAATCTGGGTACGTCTGGAATGTTCATCCCATTTGCCTCCAGTGATCATTTGAATTTCGCCCCGTATGACCTGGGCCTGATCATTCTGTCGCCCTCCACTTCGCCCACTATCCTGATCACGTTTACTCTGAAACTGATCATGGCTTCCCTGACCAGACCTGATCTCGTCCCTTCTTATTCGGACATACTCTTTCAGGTGTCCTGTTTGCACCATTCTCTCCAGCTCATCTTTCAGATGGGTGCATTGGTCTGTGTTATGCCCATACTCGTTATGAAATCGACAAAATCGGTCAGATTTTTCCTTCTTAGGCTTTTGCGAATACGTCTTAGGCCATTTCAGATCTGGATGCCTTTCTATTGCTTGTAGGATTTCCCCTTGAGGGACCGCTAGGGGCGTATACCTGTCAAAACGAGGTCTCCCTCCAGACAGGTCTGAGCTAGACTTCTTTACTTGCACCCTCTCCTCTCTATCATACCTTTCTCTTTTCTTTTCTCCCTCGTCCTTGATCTTCAGAGCTTCTTCCAAGTGGATGTATTTTTCAGCTCTCTCCAAGAGTACGCCAAACTTCAGAGCTGGCTTCACCACCAGCGATTGAAAGAACTCTCCTCTCCTGAGGCCCTGTGCCAGTGCGTTCACCAAGAGCTATTCTGAGGTAGACGGCACCTCGAGCTTTGCATTAGTAAATCGATTAATATAAGCATGCAGACTTTCGCCTTCTTTCTGCTTCAGACTAAACAGCTCGAGCGGCATCTTCTGATACTTTCGGAAGCTAGTGAGTTAATGCAAGAAGGCTAAGCTGAATTTGTCAAAATTACTGATGGAACGCGGTGGTAACTGGCTGAACCAGAGCTGAGCCAATTTGGTGAAAGTCATTGGGAAGACCCGGCACATGACTGCGTCAGAGAACTTATGCACCAATGCAGCGATTTCAAAACGTCTGAGGTGGTCCCACGGATCTGTGGTTCCACTATATTCAAAGCCCAAGGATCGATATGAAGCTGGCACATCATCGCGCATGACTTCCTCCGTGAAAGGCATGCCTCTCCGTGCCGGCACCGTGCTTGTTCCTGCCATCTTCTTCCTGAATTCCCGCACCTCCTTCTGCAGGCTTTGCATCTGCTCAGCCAGGCCTGGATTAGCTTGGCTCGACGTATCGCTATCGGAAGTGGAGAGGTCCTCTCTGTCCTGGAGGGGGATCCGAGCAGCGCGCTGACCACGCAGCGGTTCAGTTTCTATCAATGGAACAGTCCTAGCTGGCAGTACGTTGGATGGCGGCGTCGACATCTCTGCAAACTTCTTTTCTACCGCCGTCTCCACGGCTTTGCCGATGAGCTCCGAGAGCTGCATGAGGAAGGATTCATTCAATGATCCACTAGTAGCTGGTGCATATCCACCAGGTGGGGGTGGCGTAGTGCTCAGCGCAGCCACTGCCGACGGCGCTGTCCCCTCTGGTACCATCGTCAACGTTTTTGCCGACCGCGGCATACCCCACAACACAGCGGAGCTGGGGGTTCCGCCGAGCTCTCCTACCAGATTTCGTTGCAAACCATCTGAAGCCATAGAAAAGTCTCACGTCTTAGCTTGATCGATATTCCCACAGATGGCGCCAATTGTTTCACCTAAAAATATGATACTTCCTGTAAACTGATGTGCCTTCTTGACCTACACACAAACACACGTTAGAAAGGACCACAGGTGGTTTTTCGGTGGAAACCTCTCCGATGCTTAAGTCAGAAAGCGTATGAGGTGTTTCCCAGGAAGCAAAGAAGGAATGCACAAAATAATGACATACCTCTCTGAGCCTTGGGGCTAAGATATTTATAGTTTTTCCCAGTGGGGACCCCTTCCAGGATCTCGGAAGCAAGGGACGCGAATCAGGGGCCGTTAAGGTAACAAACTCTGACAAGTGGTCCCACTTGTCTCCTCAATGGGGGTCAGGAGGCCAGGTCTCCCCTGGGCCTTCTCTTCCCTCTTTCATATCGGCAATTATGTCCAGCTCGGGCCAATTCCTGGGCTGAGGTGATCCTTTTTCTGATTCATTATGTTTTCAAGAAAAGCCAGTTCAAACCTTACCAAGGCTTAAACTGTCCTGATCTCCCTTCTCTGGCTATCTTGGTCGAGGTCTATCCCAATCCTGGTCTAACCTATTCATGCTCCATCAATAATAATATTATGTATTCATAATATCATTATTCATAAATATAATCTACATTTACAAATGTAATAATATTAATTATAAATATAATTTATAACTTAATTTACATATTTAATATATATTAAAAATATATAAACTCTCACATATAATTGACTTGGCTAGACGGTAAAACTCCTCTATTTATAAGAGGCCAGGGGTTCGAATCCCACCCATGCCATATGTGGGATTTAAATTGACACGTGTTGGGCTGGGCTTGGCTAGGTTGTGGGTCGGGCTGGGGTAGCCCGCCTAATTCTTTTTATAATATTTTAAAAATGCTGACAGGCCTGACCCGTCAACATTCTTAAAATATTATAAAAACAATATTTCGAGGCTAGACCCGTCAGTAGTTTTAAAATATTATAAAAAAATGCTGACAGACTGGATTGCTGACGGGCTCAATCCGTTAGCATGCCATCAGCATTTGCTGACGGGTTTGTTAATGTCGTCAGCAAATCATTTACTGACGCCAAAAATGGTGACGGGCGGAATCCGTCAGCAACCCCTCAGCATTCGTTTGCTAACGGATTCGGCCCGTCAGCAAAACGCAGTAACTATTCGGTCTTTCCTTGTAACTTATAGTTTTTGTTTGTTATTTTTCTCTTTTTGATTATTATATATTTGTTATGTCTACCTCTTCATCATCTCCCACTGATCCTGATGCCACTTATACTCCTCATGCGCCCCTTTCACCTATTTGGGGTTCCTGTGAGGGTTCGGGGTCTGCAAACTTTCCTCATCACCCCATTATGAGTCTCCCTTGTCCACCACCTATTTTGGTGAGTCTATTACAACTATCTTATCCACCTTAGATCCTCGACATATATCCCATATTATTTCCAATAAAAAAACGTGCGTGCCAGTACTACCCTACTTTCATCCTTTCAACTAATCCTTCCTTCTAAGGAAGACCAAGCTCCTTACCCCCTAATTGTTTAACCTTCTATGATAGTCAAGTTGATGGTGGGCTTCGCTTCCCCATTCATCCTTTGATAATGGAAATATCTCATCTTTACGAGATCCCTTTGAACCAATTTGTGCCCAGCTTATTTAGGAACGTGGCGGGTATTATTCTAGTTGCTTGATATCTAGGCATTATGCCTACCGTTGTACTTTTCTTTTCTATTTTTAAAGCAAATTCTTTCTAGTCTCCTACTACCTCTCATCTCGAGGTGAGACCAAGTTTTTGTATAAGGCCTCTACCTCCAATCAAGAATGGAAGCAACACTTCTTTTTTATAAGATTCTACAAGTTTTGGGACTTTCTTTCTGAGTAGATATAGGAGACTCCCTTATCAACGTAAGTACAATGTTAGCAAATGATCTTTGAGTGTTCAAAATCTGGTAAACTAGATAATAGATAAGACCTATGATCTGTCTCGCCTCATTCGTCACTCTTTGTTATACAACTATGGCCTTAGTCTTTTTGAGTTTCCTTTGAAAGCTGACATCGGTAAAGAATGCTCGCCATTTTTCCCTGACTTGGCTCTCCGTTCTTAATGTTATTCCATTTATATTGTTTCCAATCTTGTAGATACCATGTTTAAGAAGTGCACCGCTAAAGCCAGTGAGCCCAGGGAGAAAGTTATATATGTGGGTCAAACTCTACCAAAAACCTTTCTCCTTCCAGCTAGTGGTATTGGTGTGGTTCCCTGCCACGAGTTCCAGTGAGTCCCAACCATTGAAGAGAGCTCCTCCTAACCTGATCTATTTAAATCCTAAGAGAGAGAAAGGGATTATGGAGAGCTTGAGTCACCCGTCAGACCAACAATCACTACCCACACCAAACTCTTTTTTACCCAAAGCATGATGAAGAATGACGATGGCCATACCATAGTTCAGTATGTGCAGGGGATATGCCCCACCTTAGATTGGGAACTCTTTGAGAAGTGAGGAGATACTGAACTGTTCGAGAACTAGAGTCAGGTCTCTCTAGGTAACACCGAGCTCCTCATAATTGTGAATTTCAAAACCATATTCTAAAAATTTCTTTGACTGCAGACTTTAGCTTTGATCTCTTCCATGACTTCTCACCTCTGTAATAGCTTCAACGACCCCCAACTATCTAATGACCTCAAGGCAGCTAAGGAAAAGGTTTCAAAGCTTAAGTTGGAGCGATCTAGAGCTGCCCTGAAGGATGCCCAAGAGGTTGGTGCGACCTCCCATATCGAGGCTCAAGAGCATAAGGAGCATATTATCTCCCTCGAGGCCTAGTTGAGAACTCTGAGGAACGAGCATGGAATGGAAATTGAGCAAGCTCATGCCGAGGGTATTTTCGTGAGACCTTCCTTAAACCAGAAGAGGGATTATTCCTAGTGCAATGGGTTTACGAAGCCACTCGGGAGATTTTCATCTACTCCAAGGAGTTTTATGATACCCTGGTGGGGGGTGGTCCCTTTTTACTCTGATTATGATCAATAGAGACTTTCAGTAATAATGGCATTCTAGATGATTCTCCTAACCACCTAAAACTCAAAGCTAGTGATAAGGACTCCTGAATCAACTCTGTTGAGGCCGCACACTTCTTATTCGAGCTTGAAGTTCCTCCACTGAGCTCTAAAGATTCTTTGTTCCTTATCACTTACACCCATCCAGATTCCACTCCCATTGTTCAAAATGAGGAGGTAGGTCTTGATGATTTAGTTGCCCCTACTCAAGAACAGCCTGGGACAGCCATGGAGGCCTCACTAAACACCTCTGATTATGGCGAGCGGCCTTTTTAAGTTTATTTTCTGCCAAGTTTGTTTAGCTTTTAGGTTTCTTGCCTCTGTATTAGATGGGTTAATATCCTTATTTATGTATGATCGGGCATCACTTTGTAGTGGACCCCCTCTATTATTCTGAATGTAACTCCATCCAGTACCAGGTCTATGTAATGAACTTCCTCTTGAATAAAATATCAAGCTTTTGTTATATAACCTTAAATATCTTTTTGTTATGACCTTTTTCTTGGTCTTTTAGTGTGGTAATTTCCTTGCATGAATTTGTATACCAAAATACTAGGTCGAGCAAGATTTCATGTAGGTCTAATGTATTTGGGCTTAGCTTTACACCGATCTCAAGGGACTCTCAATCCCTATTGTTCTCGAGCTATGAACCTTTACTTCGACCTTTGAGCTTCAAGCTCTAGAGATATCTACAAGCTTTAACCTAAATTACTTTTTGCCTAATGTCGGCGTGCCCACAGTACCATTTGGGCAGCAACACCATCCTTTCCGAGTATATATTTGAAATGTAAGCAAGGGAATGGCATCGCAAGTTTAAAATCTTTAGTCTTGTGACCAGGTGAGGTTTAACATCATGTTTTTAAACTTTTAGGCTCCGCCTGTGTTTCTTATTTTATCCCACCGTAGTTTCCGCTATATGCTCAGGTTTTCACCCAAGGCTTTTAACCTTACACAATTCCATGCTAAAGGTTCAGGTTTTTTCCCTGTGATTATTCTTAAGCGTTCGCCTATGTTGCTTCTTTTAACCCATCGCAGGCTACATTTTATGCTCAATTTCACCCAAGGCTTTCGGCCTTACACATTTTCATCCTAAGGCAGGCTTTTGTTTTATGTTTCTAATTGACACAATCCAATCTGCATACCCCGGGCTTTCTGATCGGGTTACCAGTGTCTTTATTCAAAAGGAGAACTAGATATATGCGATTAATAACTTAACCATGCTCAACATACTTAAGCGCAAAATGAAAATTTTGAGAAAAAAAAGTCTCTTCCCCCTTTATTTTATGCAAAGTAGGTCTTCAAGTTAGCCATGTTCTAAGTTCGGGAACCTTCTCCCTATCCAAACTCTCCAGATCCTAGCCGCGTCCTACTAGGACTCCAACCACCTTGAAAGGCCCTTCCAAGTTAGCTCCCAACTTCCCGAGGCTTTTAGTTGAGCCTGCCTTTATCAACACCAAGTAAGCAGCCCATATTCTCCATCCGAAGAGAAGAATTCTTTCTCTTTTCAGCCAAAAGTTCTAGGGAATCTTGCATCATTAACTGGTTTTATTTTTCATTGAAAGCCTGCACGTGGTGAGACTCTGCACAGACCGCAACTGGTATTATCGCATCCATGCTAACACTAAGATGAAGGGCATATCCCGTGTCTTCCTTTGGGTTGGTACAGTAAACCCAAAGAACCAAGCTGAGTTCCTCGACCCATTTTCCCCCAACTTATCAAGTCGAATCTTATTCCCCTGTACCGAAATTTGTTCTTAACCTCCACATATATGTTTATTGAGGATGGTACACCTATGTTTCCTCGATTAATTTCTTTTTTTTTCATGGACATCTGATATTCATTTTTAAACTAAACAAAGATCTAAAGCGTTGTTCGATACTCATACTATTACACTATTCCCTCAAGTTATCTCTAGCAAACTAGGTACCATTATCTAATACCATAGTCCTGGGTACCCCAAAATGACATACTATGTTTTTCCATAGGAATTTTAGTATGGCCTCTTCAATGATTTTTGCTAAGGTCTCTGCCTCTAGCCACTTAATAAAATAGTCTACTACAACCACCAAGAACTTTCTTTACCCCGAAGCCATGGGGAAAGGACCCACAAGTTCAGTTCTTCATTTGAAAAAGGGGTACGCCGCACTCATATTCATGAGTTCTTATGCCGACCTGTGTATTAGAGGAGTGTAGATTTGGCATTTCTAACAAGCCTTCACCATTTTTTTCGCACCAGCCTTTAGGTGGGGCTAGGAATATCCCGCTCTTAAGACTTTCTGGGTTAAGGACCTAGCTCCCATGTGGTTACCAAAACATCCTTTGTGCATTTCTCTCAGCACCTGTTCTCTTTCCTTCATTCCCAAGTATTTGAATAGAGGCATCTCAGAGCCTTTCTGGTATAATTTCCCTCTAATCAAGTAGAAGCGTGTGGCCTAGATTCTGAGCTTGGCTATTTCTCCTTTTTCTTTAGGGACGGTCCCCTTCTCAAGATAAACTTTTATCATCAATTGCTAATCCCTATCTTCACCAGCTTGACTATAACATTCTTTGTTATCCCCTCGGGTGCCATTAAGAGGGTGATCTATCATTTTTCACAATCCACAGCTGAGCTGGCCACCATTCCTAGGTAATCAGCTTGCCTATATTCCTCCCTTGATATTTATAACATTTCCAGATGCTCCTGCATCTCCTGGAACATTTAAACTTTTCCACGTATTTCATGAATTTCTCTCTTACCTCAAACTCTCATATGATTTGCTTATAAACCAATTGAGAGTCGAGGTTCAATGAGATCTTTTTAGCTCCCAATCCCATGGCCATTTGTATTCCTCGAATTCACGCCTCATATTTTGATTTATTATTAGATTCCCTAGCACATTCCATTTCATTTCCCTCAGGTCTGACCAGGACTATCCCGGCCCTGCACCCCACATGTCTTGTTGACCCATCAACAAAAATCACCCATTGCCTATCCTCACCCTAGGGTCACATCATATCTTACATAAAACCCACCCGGGCTTGAGCTTTTATAGCTACTCGATTATGGAATTCTATCTCAAACTCACTTATCTCAATCGCCCATTTGATGAGCCTTCTCGATGTCTTAGGCTTGATTAAGAATAAATTCGTCGATAAATTGTCCTAACTACTATCTTGTGAGTCGAGAAATAGGGTCTCAATCTCCTAGCGATCACTACCAGATCTAACACGCCCTTCTCAATCTCTGCATGTCAGAGCTCTATTCCATTCAAGATCTTGCTCACGTAATACACTGGTGTTTTCACTTTCCTCTCCTCCCTTATCAACACCATCCTTACTGTTGATTCTCCTATGGACATGTATAGATACAAAGGCTCCCCGATAACTGGCTTGTTGGGCAATGATATGCTATCCAAGTAGCTCTTTAGTTCCTAAAAGGCCCTCTGGAACTCATCATTTTAACAAAGCTATGAGACTTTATGCAAGACCTTAAATAAAGGGAGGTTGCACTCTGCCAATCGAGAGATAAACCTATTAAGTGTTACTAGCCGCCTTGTCAAGCACTGGACCTCCTTTGGGCTATGAGGAGTGGTCATGTCCCAAATATACTGTATCTCTTTGGGATTAGCTTCAATTCCCTTCTTCATCTCCATATACCTCAAGAAATTGCCATAATTTACCATGAAAGTACATCTTTTAGGGTTCAATTTCATCCGGTATTTCCTCAATGTTTGGAAGGTCTTTGCTAGGTCGGGTACATGTGACTCTGCCTTGGCACTCTTTACTAGAATGCCATATATAGGTACCTCCATATTTTGCCCCAGCTGTCCAATGAATATCTTATCTACCAAACTCTGGTACGTAACTCCAACATTCTTTAGACCAAATGGCATCACCACATACCAGTATGTCTGACCTTTTTCTGGTCCTCTTACACTACTCTTACCTGATGATAGCCCTGGAGGCGTCCATCATACTTATTAGCTCACACACTGACGTCAATTCTACTAGCTGGTAAATCCTTGGTAGAGGGTAGTAGTCCTGGAGGCATGCCTTTTTCAAGTCTCGAAAGTCAATACACATTCTCCAGTTGTCCTCCATTTCGAGAACTGGGGTGATATTTGACAACCATTTGGGGAATTAGATCTCTTTGATGTGCTTTGCATCAAATAGATTTTGCACTTCAACCCGGATAATAGCCTCCTTCTTGGACAAAAATCTCTTTTCTTCTATTTAACAAGCATAAACGAGGGGTTGATATTGAGTCTGTGCTTTGCTATAGATGGGTCGATCCCCACCAACTCATTTAGATACCTCGCAAAGACATCGGTATTTGAACGCATAAAGCTAACCAACTCTTGCAAGATCTCAAGGGAAAGGGTGGTCCCTACCTTTATAGATCTTTCTACTTCCTAGGAACTAATTATAACATCATTAGCATCTCATTTAGTTACACGTGCTCCTCCAACTTGTCTTCTATCTTGGTGGACCCCGAGGCTTCTCCTCTTTCGGATGGCTCTTTTCTTCCCTGCCTCACACTCTACACATACAACTTTCTTGATGCATGCTGGTTACTGCTGACTTCACCTACCTCCTCTCGTATCGAAAACTTCATCTTCATATGATACATTAACACAATTGCCTTCCCGAAAGGCCTAATTTTTGTCTTAAAATTATACAGATGATTCTCGGGTAATAAATCCACTGAAGCTTATGTAACTACTAAGTGATGGTCGGCCAAATATGGCGGTATATGCCAAACGCGCATCTACAACCAAGAAATGTACCATCTTAGTCTTTTGAAAAGGCTCCTCACCCAAGGAGACAGGAAGTACCAACATCCCAAAAGGCTATAAGGATCCTCCTGGAAAACTAACCAGAGAGGTTTCTACCGGTTCTAATTTCTCTTCAAGATCCATACACTCATAGCAATCCAGCAACAAGATGTCTATAGAACTTCTCGTGTCTATAAATATAGGTCCAACGTCGAAGTTGTCTATCATCTCCATCATGACCAAGGTATCTGCATGAGGTCTTAAAATTTCACACACCTCCTGATGCCCAAAGTTTATGGTTGGGCCTTTCAACACATGCCCTACGTCAAGCCCCCTACCTCTCTATAGAGCAGCTGCCCGAACACAGCCCTTCCTAACTCTATTAGAATCCCCATCCGCCAAGCCTCCTACTATCATTTGAATCACCCCTCGCTTTGGATAGTTGGGTAAAGGCTTCTTCTCCTTGGTCCTTGACTCTGGGTTACGTCTAGTGGATGTGTACTTTTCTCCTTTCTTATAGTTTCCCTTGCCCTTACCACACTCAATGTACATTAACTCCTTCAGGTGTCCTGCCTGAATCAACCTCTCAATCTCATCAAGCAGGTGGGTACACTGCTCCATCGTGTGCCCATAATCATTGTGAAAGCGGTAAAACTTATCTGATTTCTCCCTCCTCGAGTTTACCAAATATGTTTGAGGCCACTTTAGGTCTGGTTGATGCTCAATAACCATGAAGACCTCATCCTAGGGGAAGTCCAAAGGTGTGTAATGATCCAACTGTAATCTACTGATCATAAGCTCGGTCTTAAGCTTTCTTTCTGAGCCCCTATATTCTTTGTCTCCTCTCTCCCTTCGCCTATCCACCTCATATTTTGCTTGTAAAGCCTCCTCCAGTTATAAATCTCCCAGCCCAGGCCAAGTGGTCTCTAAAGCCCCTCGGGGGTTCACCACTATAGACTGGAAGAAGTCACCCCTCTTCAATCCCTCGGCTAGCGCAGTCATCAATGTCTCCTCCAAAGCTAAAAGCACCTTAAGCTTGGTCGTGGTGAACCTATTCACATAAGCCATGAGACTCTCTCATTAAAATTATGGATCGAGGCTGGCAATAACTAATATGCGAGAAATTATGTGGTAATTAATGGTTAAAAAGTATATTTTTGTGCGCTTCATATTATCATATATATTTTATTTCTCGTATATATATTCTTGTGGATGGACGAGCACCAATTGCATATTTTCACTTATTTTGCAGTATTTTATGCTGGATTGGTGTAATGATGATCGCCGGATGGTTCGTGGGTTAATTTGGGCGAAGAAGAAGTGATGCAACAGCACCCGTCGATCGACACCGGCGTCGATGCCTTGGAGCTGTCGCGTAGATCGACCGCCCTATCGACAACTTAGTTACGAAACTCTCTGTTGTCGTCAATCTATGCCCCGTTGATTGACAACCTCATTGACGGAAGTCTCTGTTGGCGTCGGTTGCATTCCTTAGATCGACCACCTCATCGACAATACTCTCTATTACTGTCGATCGACCTCGTCAATCGACGCCCATCAATGCCAACGCTGGAAGGCTATTTTTGGAAGGAAAATTTGTAGTCCAATTATTTGGAAACTTATATATATGCGTCCATAATTCAACAAAAGGAGTATTCGGCAAATTCCTAGGGTTCTAAGGCATAAAAAAGAGTCCCAATTCCTTCCTCCATCCAAGAGATTCAAGATATTGAAGAGATTCAATATCTAATCCTTATTTTCCCCTTCTTATTCAAGAACAATGTTTGACTTTCTATTTTTCTTTTATGATTTTATGAACACCATGTGTGAGTAGCTTATTTATTCCGGTCCTTGTGACGTTGAAACCCCTCAATCGATTATGTTCTAATTAATTCCCGTAATATCTGTTTCGTTCTTCATATGAGATTGTTCATGTTATTCTATTTTCATGACATGATTTTTTAATTTCTAATTTAGGCTGATCACCTAGATTAGGGGTTGGGTGTCAATTGCTAGAAATACGGTTGCATCTTGTGTAATTGTTGTGGTTTCTATTTCACTTATAGCAACGAATGGTCGCAAATCATTAGGGATAACACAACATAAGTGTATTAAACTGAGCTTATGAGTTTATTACTTAGATTAGCCCATTTGCCTAGCATTTAATGCTATTATTGGATAAAATATAGAGAGCTTATTCTAGGTTGTTCATTAATTAGGTTTAGGGAAAAACATTCTTTGCCACTTGTACTTGTAGGGTTTTTATGGTTTGCAACCTAATGTTTTTTTGTTGTTATTAACAACCCAAAGTATGCGGGTTTTGCTCTTTGCAACCTTCAGACTATTTTTCATTCAAAAAATGGTTGAATCGAAGCACGTAAACCTCATGCCTCATCACCAATTATTATGTTGGCCAATGTTTTCATATTTTTAGAATGAGGCATGAGGTTTACGTTCTTCGATTCAACAATTTTTTGAATGAAAAATAGCCTGAAGGTTGCAAAGAGCAAAGCCCGCATACTTTGGGTTGTTAATAACAACACAAAAATTATTAGGTTGCAAACCATAAAAACGCTACAAGTACAGGTGGCAAAGAGTTTTTTTCCCTTAGGTTTAATTGAAGAGCTTGTTTTGATTAAATATTCGGTAAGGGCACATTCAAGTAGAAGAGCTTATTGTTATTTAGCGCTAGTAGTTTCATATGAAAAGTGAATTACGATATTAAAACTAGTTAGATGAATCGATCGAGGGTGGAAACTAAACTTGGATTGGAGTTTTCTTATTATTATCAATCTCTTATTAATTCTCTTACGTGTTTCGTTTGTTTGAGTTTATTTACTTTGATTTTTATTTCTTTCTTAGTTCTCATTAGTTAGTTCACATTCTTTACCCCTTTTAATTACTTAATTAAATATGAATAATCATAAATTTATCCACACTCCTCGTGGGATCGACCCTTACTTACCGCTCCTACTAGTTAGTGAAGGAAAGCTGAGGAAAAATATAAATATTAAATTTATCGCGTAAAGACACGCGATCAGTAAGTAACTAAACCACAGCAGTGTTGAATTGGTGAAGGTTGTAGGGAATACCCGACACATAACTGCACCAGAGAACCGACATACCACTATTGCATTCTAAAACATAAAAAAGTGGTCCAAAGGATCTGCGGTCCCCTCATACTCAATACCCATTGACTGGTATCATGTCAGTAGTTCATCCTTTAATACCTCTTCTGCAAATGGGGTACCTCTCTGGACCCTTGAAGAAGGAGCACTACTTGTTAGCTTCTTCTTAAGCTCCCTCACCTCTCTATTAAGGCCCTTAACTGCCTCCGACAAGTCTGAGGCATCCTTGATGAACGTACCATTTGTTAAATCTGTTGAGCTCTCATCATCACCTGAACAAGCCACATGTGCTTATATATCAGAAATTCCTCCTATGCCACCTACCAAGTTAACAGTCGACGACAGTGGCGGTGGCAGACCCAAGCTAGTTATCCTCTTCTCCACCACCTCCTCCATATTTTTGGCTATGACACTAAAGAGTTGTTCAAAGAATAGCAGTCCCAATGGGCTCATGCCGCCCACCGATGAGAAAACCGTATGCAGCATCGTGTTAGGCATTGGCTCAAAAAACCCAAGGTTTGTGTCCTGAGAAGCGCCCACCTCATCAGCGGCTATCCTTGGCGTGTGAGTTGTCAAAGTATTGTTCAGATCATCGGCGATTTCGCTATATATCCTCCATACCCTTGATTTGAAGCTCACGTCTTATCTAATGTTTCCAATAGATGGTGCTAGTTTATTTCACTTGAATAGCTCTAATGTAATTGATTCCTCTGAACCACCTAGATCGGAATACCTGCACACAAAACTATGATCAGATAGGGGATAAAAAAAGTTTTCCAGTGAACCCCCTTAGATACCTAAATCAGCGTCTAGGTAAAATTTGGTAGAGTAAGGGATAACTTAAGAGATAATAAGAGTGTCAAAATTAAACCTCTAGTTACTCTATTTATAGGTGTCCTTTATTACGATTTCCATAAAATCGGGTGCCCCTCGGAGAGTCTAGGACCATTTTGTCACGTCATCCTTTTGAATCCTTCCTTGTTGCTTTGCCCTATACATATAACCGAAGATGAGCCTTGAAAATGAGCTGAGACCTTGAGCATAGGAATGTGGGCTTCAGTATTAGCGTTAAACACCTCATTGCTTAATCCTTAACCTTATGATTTCCTTATCCAAACGTTTAAATAGAGCTTTTCGAATATCCCAAGCCTTGTAGTTACAATGAGCTCATTGCTTAATTCTGAACCTTTCACCTTGTACCGAGCTTGATACATTACCATTATCTCCCAACCAAGAGCTCTAATTTAATTCTATTTTACCCCGAAACATAAACATTTAAAAGTAAAGGATATCAGGGAATGAAATAAAATAAAAGTAGATAAGATACACAATTTGAGAGGAGAATATTGATTTCTCGAAGACTTCCGAAAAGCTTTGCCATCAATTGTCGTAATTACATGAACATTTTCTTATAGAGATGAAACGTCTGTTTAGGAATTTTTGGCAGTAGATGTCAAAAATGATAATTTTCTTTGCTGAATAGGACTTCGTAAAAGTCAGTGTAATTTGTTTTGTATTTCTTCATACACATCCTTAAAATTCAAATCTCAAACCATACTAATTAAAATATTCAATTCAAGTTTTAAATAAAATACAAAATTCCATTTTTCCCAATTAACTTTTCAAGTATGTACTTTTATAATTTAGGTGTGAGATAGTAGATCGCAAATAGAAAATAATTTGATACATTATTTATCTAAAATATAACAAACGAAAAGAGTTATGTCAATTTGAAGTTTTGAGTAGAAGAAACTATATTAACAAAATCCTCTTATGATACTTTAACCAAACAATGATTTTACTAATTGGACTTTTAAAACTCAAATCTCAGGACTCTAAAAACTACAAAAATCTCAGAACAAACACAACTGTAGTTTTTTCCAATTTTCGACATGATTCCTCTAATTCGAGTAAAATAGATTGCTTTAGTAGTGGAAAGGTACTCATGTCATCACATCTTATCAAAATAATAATAATAATAATAATAATAATAATAATAATAATAATAATAATATAAAGAAAGAAGTAGCCGTATAAAAACTCATCCCCTTCCTTCTCTTTTGGTGTTTACCCCACTTCATCTAATTCCTGTTCAGGGATTACAAGATTTTGTCGACATTTTGGCCCTCTATGGCACCTTAGATCGTCGCCCTTGTCTCTGCGGTGAGGAACCATGTCTATCAACCCATTTATGTATCCCTGACAAGGGTATTTGCAACAGCACCCACTACTTCTCTGATGATTGACCTCGTCGCCTTTTGGACTACGATGGAGTCATCACCCATTTTGTCGATGATTTCTTTATCTTTCAGTTTGTTCCACCTGTAAAGGGGTCGATGGAATCTTCTACTTCTAGGGTTTTGGGTGATATAACTACTAGGGATTTTGTAGTTTGCATAAACCCCTCAAAGTTCAGATTCCACTACTAACGCGCCACTACGATGCAAGGCATCCCTCTGCGACGTCTCCAACTCACATCCTTTTGATACAGATGCATGGACCATCTCATGTGCTCATTAATGTATGGGTTTAGGGTCTAAATGAGTTTAGAGCCATCAGTTAGTAATTATTGAGTGTTGAATGGATAACACTGGTTTGTAGATTAAGTGTTCGATAATTATCAATTGGTGAAGGAGACAAGTTTAGAACCCTAGACCCCCGTTTTATTGATCTTTTCAAAGTCTTTGATTTTATTTATCATTATTTAAATTATCATCTTAGTTGTTAAAAATTCAAACCCGTCGTGTGTTTAGGATATATTTCTTCTTTATTTTATCTTTTGTTATTCAAACACAAAACCACTTTCGGTTAGTCTTTCTCGTGATATTAGACTTGAGTCACCTCAATGCACTACAATCAACCCCGTTCTCTTTCACATCCCGAAAAAGACATTATATGAACTGGATTAAGTTAGGTTAGTCTTCCTCATGATATTAGACTTGAGTCACCTCACTGCACTACGATCAACCCCGTTCTCTTGCGGGCAATCATCACATCGTTTGTAAAAAAAAGTGCATTTGGGATCACTTCAATAATTTAGCATCGTTATCGAGGAAGGATAAAGGTCATGATTTTTGTGTTTGCTCTGTATGACTTTAGTTTGTGTTTTTTTTTTTTTTTATCTCATTCATGTTTGATTTTTCTTTTCATTGTTTATCTTATCTCACAATGGTGCATTTAATCTAGTTTGTTGAGTGTTTTGTATGCAAGGTACATCAACGATCTTAACCACATCTTTTGAGATCCGAGATTCAACAAATCCAACCTAAAAATGTCCAATTATTGAACGTCTCTACCACATGGCAATTCGTGCGCTCCTCGCGCCCCTCGGCCAACCATTTCATTGAGCCTCACAATGCAAGAGTATGGTCTTGATGATTTCAACTCGGAACTACTCCCAATTTTTTATGGGCTCCCGAGCGAGGATCTACTGAATTTTATTTACAATTATGATGCTACCACTCAAATGTTTCCTCTTCAAGGCCTCACCAATGATCAACTGAAGATGTGACTTTTGGTCTATACATTGAAGGATCGGGTAAGAACATGGTTGATGAATTTGGAACCCGACTCCTTGAAAATGTGGGATGAAGTCTATGATCATTTCATGGGGATGTTCTATTCTCCTCTATACAAACCTTGGTATCATCAATGGAGTGATCAATAGGTCCCGTATGCAAATCCTTATAATTCGAGCCACAATTATCCTTTTGCTCTACCCGATCACTGCAATCCAGGTTTTGGTCCTTACACCCCACCTCATAATTCCTCCTATCTTAGTTTTAATGATCCTTATATCCTACCTATCGATTTCCATATCCCAACTTATAATGATTCATATGCTCCACCCGTTCTCCCTTTTGTTACTCATGGTATGACTCGTATGTTCCACCCGACTCCAATTTTGTTTATACGAGTTATGACTCTTATGTTCCACTCGCCATGGCTCCCCACTACCCGAGCTGTGAATTTTATACTCCACCTTCTCCTCCTAATCACAACCAATAAGTTCTACAACCCCGATGTCCCACTCAATTATGATCCTTACTTGGTCGGGTGTGAACATCCACATCCACCTCATGAGTTTTCTTCGAGTCTTGAAGAGACTCTTCGTAACATGAATGCTATATTGGAAGAATTATTAGCTTAACTATTTGGAAGAGCGCTCCAAATGGATGGAATCTATTACTAAATAATGCATGGTAATCAAGTGGAAACCCGTGAAGTGCAAGTTGGTGATGAGGTGAAACGGCTTACTTTAGACGAAGTACTGATCCTTGATGTGGTGGAGCCCACCTTGGTTGTTGGTGATTCAAGCTTAAATTCTCTTTTGAACGAGGTACGTAAAGTAGTTGAGGTTGAGGATTTGGATGTGAGCAATGCCCCCTTTATGTATTTTGATGAAATTGTGGACAAGAGTGCAGGGGTGTTACCTTTGGAAATCCTAATGGGTATTGATGAATCAAGCTTATTTTCTCTTAGTGAGGATGATGGAGTTTTGCTGGTTTTGGAGGATGGTGACATGGTCGAGCCTCTTCTACCACCGCTGATGCATTATTAAAGCTTGACTTTGAGATGGTGGAAGAGATAGTCGAGAAGGAGTTCGATCCCCCTCCCTTATCCCTGGATATTGCATTACGTGCTTTTGAGAATGTTGAGGCGGTGATTGAGGAAGCGAAGGAGCTTCGGTTGGTCAATGACTGTTCCTTTTGTTTTATGGACTTTCTAGTTATTCCAGTGACCAAACCTCACTCCACACTCCCATTGACTTTTGATCTCTTCTTCATGATCGATTACTCCCGCTTTTGGCCTCCGAAGCAAGTTGAAGCTTCCATTTCTTTCATCCTAACACTTAATTGTTGTGCATGCCTTTGTAATCTACTTCTTCTTTTGGAAAATACAAAGGTGTGGCATAACCATCACCTCTTTTTAGATCCCAGATGACATCGCTCGTATAGGTCATCAAGCTATAGACGTTAAATAAGTGTTTCTTGGGAGGCAACCCAAGCTATCGTTTTCCATTTCTTTTCTTTTCAATGTGAATTCTTTTCATCTCTCATTTATTCCTCTTTCTTTGATTCATCGTTTTGTTTGCATTGTAGGTTGGAGGGACATTTAGCATACCCAGGACCATTTTCGAAAAAGCGAGCCTCTTGCTCAAGAAATGACAAGAAAAGAGGAAAAAATGAGGATTTGTCGATCACCAATTCATAGCCCATCAATCGACGCAAGGGCCCCATCAACTGTCTGTCGATTGACGAGCAATTGACACAAATTTTTGTACTCTCCATCGATGTCCCATCGATCGACGCATGATTGACGGGCACACCTAGACCCGACCCAGCTTAAAAGAAGAAAAAGAGTACTAAAATCAAAAAAAAATTACATTTCAAAATTTCACAAACTTTTTCTTCCTTCTTTTTACCTTGTTTTCCAAAAAAAGAAAAAAATTACAATCAAATTTGAAAATTCTCAAACCCTCACAAAAATTGGAAAATTTTCAAAAATCACAAAAATAACTTTCTTTTGTACATTTTGATGGTTTTCTTTAATGCTCGAGTCTTGATTAACACGAGTTTGTCTTATTTTAGTTAGTATTTTAGTTCCTTTTTTTTTATTGTTTTCGGTGAAAGTTGGATAGATTGAGCACATTTTCGTATTTTCTTATCTCCATCTTGTTTTTATCATATTTTAATTTTAATTATTTAATTTTATGTTTATTTTAGGTATTTTAAAGTATTTTGGTTTGGACGTAGTCAAGAATGGGCAAACGAGTAGAGTTTCAGTGAAAACGGGCCGCGATTTGAAGAATGTGAAGCTGCCAGACTTTCTATAACGGTTTTCCATCTGAAACCGTTATAGTATCCTTGGCCGACCAGTCCTGCCAAGCGCTGCGCACACCTGCCGACCGTTGCCCGCCGACGCTACCGAGCCATGCCCACGCTGATATTCTATAACGGTTTCTTTTGTCACCGTTATAGAAACCCTGATCAACAGCAATGCCCCCAAACTCTCTGTCGCGTCGGTCAACGCGACTGCCCAGAAAACGCGTTTTCCACGTGATTTTAGGTTTTCTTGGGCCTTAAGACTTCACAAAACTATAAATACCTATGTATTTCGGATTTTTAACATACATTATCATATTCTTAGATTTTTTTAAGGCTTCTTAGGGGCTGGCAACCCCAACGAATGCCCTTCGATTTCGTAGTTACTTTTCATAATTCTTACTTTTAAATTCTTAGATTTAGAATAAATTAGATTAGTTCTTAGATAGTTTAGATAATTTAGATTCAAGATTCGCTTCTGGAACGCTGCTACTTTCTTCTCGTTTAATTAGTAAGTCTTTAATTCCTTTTGTTTTAATTTAGTTTAACTAGTTCTTATGCTTTCGATTCATGCTTGATAGTTTAATAATTGATTTTCAAATAACCCACCCACCCACCCACACCCTCCCCCATGTATGATGATGAATTGTATAATATTGAGATTGGTGATGGTGATGATGATGTTGGGATTATTATGTTGAGATTGATGAAATTGATTGGCTAGATCTAATGGGTCTAGAGCCTAGAATCGTCGTGAACCATCAATTGGGTTTATCCCAAGAGATCGTGGAAACGATTCGAAGCTCTAGAACCCTAGTTTTCTAAAATTTTTCAAAAACCTTTGATTTTATTGTTATTCGTTTAAATTAAATTCTTGATTTTATGTGTTTAGATTAGTTTTTATTTTTATTTCTTATTCTTGAACGACAAACACAAGAAACACTTCCGAAT
>BMAC01000108.1:619695-671961 GCA_014905375.1 Phtheirospermum japonicum
GGGGTAGTTGATTAGAGTAGATTTGTCCTTATTTTTATTAGTATTTTAGTACGTTTTTCTATTTGTTTTTGGTATAAGTTGGACGATTTAAGCTTAATCTCGTATTTTTATAATTCCAGCTTATTTTACCGCATTTTGATCGTAATTGATGCAAGTAGGTGATATTTAGTTGTTTTTCACCTTACAGCTAAGTAACCGGAAGAGTTTAACGCGTAATAGACGAGGAAGTTCGATGTTCAAGAAGTGAAGAACAAGCTTTCCGGTGAAACGAGTAGCAAAAGATCGAGAATTTGAGACAGACGTGCAGTCGCGTCGACTGACCCGAACGTAGACACACCGTCGACACGAGCCATGTCAGCGAGTCATGACTGCGTCAGTCGATGCTCCGTCGACGCTACTTTCTGAAGCGTCGATGTCGACGCACCACTGTCGACGCACTGTCGACACTACTTGCTGAAGCGTCGATGTCGACGCACCCCGTCGACGCACCTGCCCAGCCAACGCGCACACCTGCCGACCAACCAGCGCACGTCAGTCGACGCTACGTCGACGCACCGTCGACGCGACGGCCCAGAATTCGGATTTTAGGGTTTCTTGTGCACCAAGACTTGCAATATCTATATAAACCCTCCATATTTTGGATTTTTAGGAGAATACACGACCCCCTAGGGTATTTTAGCTTAAAATAACAATAATCCCACATCTCATAACGAGATTTGAAGACGGAGATGAAGGATCGAAGAACAACGCGTCCAAAACATCGAATTCGAGTTCGGGATTCATTCTTCGCCCAAGATAAATGTTCAAACTCCGTAATAGCTGGAGCTTTTTACTGCTTTCATTAGATTAATAAGTTCTCTAAACTCTTAGTTTATTTAGTAGTTAATTTCTAGTTTATTTGTTAGTTTAATTCTTAGTTAATACTAGAACTAGTTTAATTAGCTTAATCGTTTATGCTTGTTATTGGATATTGGTTAATTTAGTTGATTTATGCGATTGATTTATGCTTAGTTATTCGTTAATCTTAGATTCTTATGATTCATTGCTTAGTGGTAATTTATTATATTCATGCTTTTAGATTCTTTGCTATTAGTTCTTGGTTCTTGAGTTCAAGTAGTTTAATTATCGTTCGTAGTTGACAATTTAGTTAGAATAATTAGCTTAAATAGATTAAGTTTAATTATTGCTTTAGTTATAATGATCAATTCAAAATCTTTTAAAATCCCAAATGTATATGTATTTTATTTTAGTTCGTAAATTGAGAAAAACATCCAAAAGACCGAACAGTTGTTTCCTCGAGAGATACGACTCGAGTCAAACTCATCACCCTACAGTTACCTCGTACACTTGCGAGCAAACTGACGTGTTTTAAATTAATTTATTAGAAAGGGGTTCACAAAAGTTTGAGTCAATCGTCACTTATTTTTGGATCCGGGATAGCATCGTTCGTAGAAGACGTCGAGCTTCCGACGTTAACCAAGCGCTTCTTGGGAGGCAACCCAAGTATTCGTTTTATTTTCTTCTTCTTTAAGTTTTACTAGTTAGTTTGTTTTTATTCGTTTGTTTTGTCTTTTTAGGTTTTTATTCAAATCATTTTCGTTCACGAGAGTCAAGACGAGGGATAATTGCGCATAACTTTTTGGAGTCACTCGACTATTTTTCAGGGACGTTCCCTTACTCCTTTCCTCGTTTGATTTGCTTTTCTTTTATTTATGGCAATCAGGGGATTGCCGAGTTTTTAGAGGGGGGGATGGTTGAGTGTTATTTATAGTTGAAATATGTGCAAATTTTTAAAAAATTTCGTGGATTTGTAGTGCTAAATTTTAGACGTGATTAATTGTTATTTCTGTGCGATATTGTGTTTGTATGGCTTGCCTGTCGAAGTTAACTATGTTTGATTTGATGTTCTTGTCTTTGAGCGTGTATAAGTGCATAAATTTTTCAAAATTATTATTTATATATTGTAAAATGGTACTTGGACGTAATTGATTTCGCAAAACCTTAAAAGCAGTGTCAATTCAAAACTTTTTCATGCAAAAAGCCTGTGAGTAGCCTGAGTGATTATCAATATTGCATGTGCTTGAATAAGTTTCAGTCTTGATATCTCTTTGAAATCGCTGTGTGTAGTTGACTTTGAAAATGACGTTAAGGCACAGAAAAAAAACCCTATTTCCGGCCATATCCATAAATTTTAGCCACTATAAATTTCGAATGAGCCAATCATAGCCAAATAATTCATTTCCTTTAGCCATGAGTGTTTTTGAGACCCCTACTAACCCATTAAAAGCGTGGGGTAGGAGTTCATTATTTTATTTGTTATTAGTGTTTTGGAGAATTTTATTAGGGATTTTATGACTTTATGAGTTTTTGTAATTAAGGACCACCATCCAAAAAAAAAAAGAAAAAAAATACCCCATAAAAAAATGAAAGGGGAAAATAAAAAAAAAAGAAAAAAGAAAAATAAGGATGGTGAGTCTTGGTGAATTTTTGTTAGTCATTGCCTACGCGCTAATAAAGGCTTGTGTTTTATTGTTCATTTTCTTGAAACCTAATGTTTAAAGACAAGAGTTGTGTAATTGTAAGAATCACATTATAAGCTTCAATTGTGATTAAGTGATTTTTGAGTTTCAAGTCGGTTTACGGTTTCCGAGTTGAGAAATAGCCTATATTTAAAGGTTACGTTATTAGTGCTTAGTGAGGTTTTTATTTTTGAACGAGGTGAAGTATTGCTTCGTGATTAGATTAGGTTGGGTGAGTTGTTTAGCCACACGACTTATATATCCCATACCCGTCCAAAGAGCCTTACATTACAACCCGAAAAGACCTTTTCCGATTCTTAGTTTGATAACACACTTAATTTGCGATTAAAAAGAGATTGATTTTCTGTGCTTATTTATTGTGCATGTATATGTATGATTTGAGTTTATACACGTCCTATACAGCAATGCTTGAGTGCTTTGAGCGTACATCTATATATTTCCCTTTTGAGAGGATGCATGAATTTGATTTTGGAGCGACAATATAATAAAGGTGGAGTGTTGAAGTTGCGTGACATGTATCTATATTTTCAAAATTATGTATGTAGCACGACACGACTCTTTGCTTGAGCTTATTTTCATTCTTGTTATACTTTGAATTTATTGTTTGTTTGAGGACGAACAAACCAATAAGCATGGGGTAGTTGATTAACACGAATTTGTCTTGATTTTAGTTAGTATTTTAGTTCGTTTTTGTTATTGTTTTCGGTGAAAATTGGATAGATTGAGCACATTTTCGTATTTTCTTATCTCCAACTTGTTTTTATCATATTTTAATCTTAATTAAGTAATTTTATGTTTATTTTAGGTATTTTAAAATATTTTGGTTTGGACGTAGTCAAGAATGGGTAAACGAGTAGAGTTTCAGAAAACAGGCCGCGATTTGAAGAATGTGAAGCTGCCAGACTTTCTATAACGGTTTTCCATCTGAAACCGTTATAGTATCCCTGACCGACCAGTCCTGCCAAGCGCTGCGCACACCTGCCGACCGTTTTCTGCCGACGCTGCCGAGCCATGCCCATGATGATATTCTATAACGGTTTCTTCTGTAACCGTTATAGAAACCCTGATCGACAGCAATGCCCCCAAACTCTCTGTCGCGTCGGTTGACACGACTGCCCAGAAAACGCATTTTTCACGCGATTTTAGGTTTTCTTGGGCCTTAAGACTTCCCAAAACTATAAATACCTATGTATTTTGGATTCTTAACATACATTATCATATTCTTAGGTTTTTAAGGCTTCTTAGGGGCTGACAACCCCAACGAATGCCTTCGATTTCGTAGTTACTTTTCATAATTCTTAGTTTTATATTCTTAGATTTAGAATAAATTAGATTAGTTCTTAGATAGTTTAGATAATTTAGATTCAAGATTCGCTTCCGGAATGCTGCTACTTTCTTCTCGTTTAATTAGTAAGTCTTTAATTCCTTTCGTTTTAATTTAGTTTAACTAGTTCTTATGCTTTCGATTCATGCTTGATAGTTTAATAATTAATTTTCAAATACCCCTCCCCCCATGTATGATGATGAATTGTATAATATTGAGATTGGTGATGGTGATGATGATGTTGGGATTATTATGTTGAGATTGATGAAATTGATTGGTTAGATCTAATGGGTCTAGAGCCTAGAATCGTCGTGAACCATCAATTGGGTTTATCCCAAGAGATCGTGGAAACGATTCGAAGCTCCAGAACCCTAGTTTTCTAAAACTTTTCAAAACCCTTTGATTTTATTGTTATTCGTTTAAATTAAATTCTTGATTTTATGTGTTTAGATTAGATTTTTATTTTTATTTCTTATTCTTGAACGACAAATACAAGAAACACTTCTAAATCTAGTTTTCCTCGAGAGATCGACTAGGTTCAACTTACCAACCTACATGCGAACTCGTACTCTTGCGAGCGAGCTTTTGAATAATTGACAAATATTTATAAATTTGGTACACAAAAGTTCGAATCAAGTCTTTCGTGTTTATTTTTCCTCA
Organism: Phtheirospermum japonicum; assembly: GCA_014905375.1. Lineage (NCBI taxonomy): Eukaryota > Viridiplantae > Streptophyta > Magnoliopsida > Lamiales > Orobanchaceae > Phtheirospermum > Phtheirospermum japonicum. The sequence continues at coordinate 624,220 of BMAC01000108.1, forward strand.
CTTATCCCTTTTTGTAGGTTCCACTCACCTCGGCCGCCTATTGGACATCAGGTCATGATTGTCTCTTCATCACAAGCGCGATTATAGGGATGTATCTCTCTCCCTTAACTTTTACAATATTTTATCTTGTTTTATGTGCAATGAGGGTAATGCATGGTTAAGTGTGGGGGTATATTGTCCTTGTTTAGTAATTTCTTTCGTATGCTTGCTTGTAGATATGTTTTGAGTTGTGTGGAATGATATTCGTTCGACATTACTGTAATTCTGGAGCATGAAGTGTAAGGAACCTATAAAGTGTTTTAGACTCGTACTATTCGGGTAATTTGTTCTAAGATTCGAATATTCTCTACTAGACTGATTAGCATGGATTTGTCTTGATTTTTAGTAGTATTTTAGTTACTTTTTCTTATTATTTTTGGTATAAGTTGGATAGTTTGAGCTTGAATTCTTATATTTGTATTTCCAGCTTATTTTACCATTTTTTGATCTATATTGATGCAAATAAGTGATTAATTGTGGTTTTTCACTTTATAGATAAGTACCCAGAAGACTTCAGCACGTTAGAGATGAAGTATGATGATCGAGAGGCAAAGATCGAGCTTTTCGGCGAAGAAGTAGCAAGAATTTGAAGCTGTAGGTTTTCTGTAACGGTTATCATGCTGGAACCGTTATAGAATCATTAAAGGAAGATCAGAGGCATTAACGGTAGCTCCTTACCGTAAAGTGCTACCGATATCTATAACGGTTACTCACTGCTGCCCAGAACCGTTGTCGAAGTGCAGAAGTACAAAAATGAAGAGTTAACGATAGCTTTCTATAAGGGTTACCTACTGCTACCTTATCATTAACGCTACCATAAAGACTGGACAGAGAAGCTTACGATAGCTACTTACCGTAAAGTGCTACCGTAGAGTGCCCAGAAAGTCGGTTTCGTGACTTGTTGCCCAAGATTTCGAAATTCTATAAATACTAACCCATAAGTCCGAATTTTTGAGTTACCTAAGCTATAGTTAGACACTCTAAAACTTATTCCTAGGGTTTTTAAGGCCTCTTAGGGATTGACAACCCCAACGAGTGCCGAGTTATTTTTAGTTTCTCTTCCAGATTCTTAGATCTAGTTTTCTAGATTTAGATTAGTTTTAGATAATTCAGATTCAAGTTTTCTACAACCAAGACGCTGCAAATTCATCAATTTAAATAGTAAGTTTTCTTTTCGTTTAATTTAGTTTAAATAATTTTTATGCTTTTAAATTCATGCTTGATAGTTTAATAATTAATCTTCAACAAAACAAACCCCCCCATGTGTTATGAATTGTATGATCTTGGTGATTTTGGATTGATGATTGTGTTGAGATTATTATGATGATATTGATGAAATTGMTTGGCTAGATCTAACGGGTCTAGAGCCTAGAATCGTCGTGAACCATCAATTGGGTTTTTCCGAAGAGATCGTGGAAACGATTCGAAGCTCTAGAACCCTTGTTTTCTTAAACTTTTTAACAAACCTTAGTTTTTATTGTTCTTCGTTTTAATCAATTTATTATTTTTATGTGTTTAGATTAGGATTTTATTTTATTCTCTTATTCGTGAACAAAAAACAAAAAAGGAACTTACGAGCCTAGTTTTCCTTGAGAGACGATTCGGTTCAACTTACTAACCTACACGTGATCCCGTTCTCTTGCGGGCGAGCTTTTAAATTTTTGAAAAATCTTTATAAGTAGGTACACAAAAGCTCGAATCATAGACCCATTTTAAAATTTCCTCTGCAGGATTTTTTGTAAATTTTTCATTTTATTTTTTGAGACGTCAAAAATTCCACGTGCTTATAAAGAAATGTTGTAAGTTGCATTTAGCAACAAGTTATCGGAGTCAATGAACTCTCATTATGGTGTTGTAAATATTATGTTCGCCTAGTACCTCACCTTTATGGGTACCAAAAAAAATATAAATTTGCAAGGATGCGTCAATAAATCCTTTGGAGTTATGATGGTAATAAGTGTGCAACCCTTGCATGTATCTTTATTTTTAGATTTTATTGTTAAAGAGGTCTATAGCTGATTCGGCGAGTAGGTGCCAACTTAGTGGTTTGAGCGTTGATAGATTTTGCCTGAGGGATGGATGGGAGACGTGCATGGAGGGAAACTCGCTACTTTTAGGCATCCAAAAGGGAGTCTAAATCTCTTATCTCAATGTATCGTGTTGTCCTTTAGTCGGGTTTCCATTTGATTTAATGCATAACTTATCGAATCATTTGCATGCATTAGTTTTTGGTTCATCGGGGATGGGGGTGGGGGGTTGTTAGATTTTTTCTTATCTATGTCTAGGCTCAATTTTGCCTGAGGACAAACAAAAATCTAAGTGTGGGGGAGTTTATTTGTACATATTTGTGTGTATTTTTTGTTTGTTTTTGTGTCTTATTTCTTTGCTTTAGCCAGGTTAGAGTCGTATTTTATCCCCTTTTTCTTTGTTTTGAATTTTCTTAGATTTTGTCGCCTTTGTGGTATTTTTAGTATTTAGGCGAGTCGAGTGAGCATAAGCGCATTCCCGAGGATCACAACCAGCTCGATAGGAAAGATAACCAGAGCCCACGAAGAACACCTATCGATTGACTCCGAAACAACATGGCCCTTTCTCCTGCATCGACTGCACAGAGTCGACCTATAAGCCAAAAATCACCCCATCATCGGTCGACACCCGATCGATGCACCATTGACACACGTGCATTTTCCCACCATCGACGACCACCGTTGATCGATGCCATAACAATATCAGAGACACCTTCGATCGACAGCTGATCGATTGAAGGCCATTTTTAGCCATTTTTTACAAAATTTACCATTTTGCCCCCACTTTTGCCCTATATAAACCCACATACCCATCTGCAAGAAAGGATCCTATGGACCCTCTATGTTTTGGAAGCCCTAGCTTGCCTTATCCTCTTTTTCAACATTTTCTTACCATTAATCCTGAAATTCTTAGTTAACTTAGTTAGTCGAACTTTAGTTTAGTGGTTATTTAGCTTAATTAGTGTGTGGAGAAGCTTAGTGTAGTGTTGTGAAACATTTGCTCTTGCGGGTTTTGTAACTTTAAATAAGATTTCTACTTATGGTAATTTATAATTCATATTCTCTTGCATTTTCTTTGTAATTTCTATGAATATATGAAGCAATGTATTCTCTTATTTATGGTTTGTAATTTGTATGATTTAGCTTTTCTTGTGTTGTTGATGAACCTTTCAATGTCCACCATTGTTGCCTTACTGTTCTTTTTCAATCTTTTAAGGGAAAGAAACTTTTTGCCTCCCAGACTATTTTGATTTTTACAGTTTACCATACGAACTTTTTTTTTTGACAAACTATCATCTGAACTATGCGTGAATTGCATTTTACCCCTTACACCACTTTTTTTGTGGTTTTGTGATCAAAAACGAATGACGTGGCGCAATCGGGTTGTGCCACATCATCCGTTTTGATTACAAAACCACAAAAAAGTGGTGTAGGGGGTAAAATATAATTCGCGCATAGTTCAGATGGCGGTTTGTTGAAAATAGAAGTTCGTATGGTAAACTGTAAAAATCGAAATAGTCTGGGGGGTAAAAATAATTACCCCATATTTTAACCTCTTTTGGCATGGTTTAGATAGCTGGTAATGTGGAGCAAGTGGGTTTAGCCACATTTTTCTTTGTATTTGATTTGTAGTATAGAATAATAGGTTAGTAGATGTGCAAGACTAGTTTGTTTATCTTGTCCAAGAGTAGATGTTTGTGTCATTTTATTTGGGCTTTTAGTTAATTGTTCATGATTTCATTGAACTTGATTATGTATTTATTTATTGGGTTAATTATATTCATGATTGCTTTTAATTTATACTATTATATTTTTTATAATATAAAATTAGAATATATGGATCTATGGTCTAAATGAGTTTAGAACCATCCATGGGTAATAATCGAGTGTGTAATTGAGAATCAAGATTGAAAACCCCGATTTGTAGAGTAAGTGTTCGATAAATTGTTAGTTGGTCAAGGAGATGAGTTTAGAACCTAGAACCCCATTTTATTTATCTTTTCGAAGTCTTTGATTTTACTTCTCATCATTTAAATTATCATCTTAGTTGTTAAAAACTCAAAAACCAAAATTTGATCTTGTGTTTAGAATAGATTTCTTCTTTATTTTCTCTTTTGTGATTCAAACACAAAACCTACTTCCGATTATTCTTCCTCGTGAGATCCGACTTCAGTCACCTCACCACACTATGATCGACTCCGTTCTTTTGTGGGTATTCATCAAAATATTTGTAAGAATAGTGAGTTTGAGATCACTTCAATGACAGTGAAGAAGTCCAGACGACCAATGGGAGGAACTCGAGAAATAAGGCCTTAAGAAGCGAGCATCCGAAAAACAAGACTAAAGAATGATACCCCACTTCTTCAAAGAATTCGTGGAAAAGAACATAACCGCGTTAAAAGCATGAAAGTCAAAGTTGAAAGGAATTTTAGACCCAAGCTGATTGAGGATACAGGCATGAAGCTTAGTAACCCTGTAATGATTCCTCGTCGGAGACCAATTTCTATAGTAAACCTTGTGCAAATATATGAAGAGATAATATAGACAAGACAATGAAAATTGAGTGGACCAGTTAGTGCATAAGTCACTCGTCAAAAGCCCTGCCATCTTAGTAAAGTCAGCCAGCATAGGGTCCTCGATACAGTTAGGAGACACAACAACTCAGCGTGAGAGACAGTCATGCAGACTGGTGGATCAAGACAATCAACACCGAAGTGAGACCAATCGCGGGTGTAACCAAGGGAGTTATGCTATTCCTAGGGACATGGGAGGCTTGCGTGGAATTCCCATTGCACCAATGTATGGTGCCAACGCTGTGCTAGGGCTAGACTTCATGCGGGAACACAACGCGGTGTTGGTGCCATCGATGAAGACCCTATGCATCTTTAAGGATATAAATTACTCTATACCGACAAAGGAAGAAATGAGAAAGACGAGAGCTTCGACAATACAAGTGATTGAGGGGCCCAAGATAACTTACTTAGGCTTGATCCATCTTAACTGAAAGCATGGATACCACGCACAATCTGGAGGGATAAGGCGTCGAGGATGTCGCCATAATAGATGTGGAGGATGTTATCCCCCACACACATAATCGAGATGGAATATAATAGGCGTGCCTCAACGTGCATAACGTGTGTGCCCAACATAAGAAATATACCCAAGAGTGGTTGAGGGTCGTAAGGGTTTGGAATCTTTTGGAAACGTGCGAGATTTACTCAATCAGGTGTGAGCGGGGAAGATTCATGGGTGGGCCAACTTGGTGGAAGCAATTAAAACATTTTGGAAATATGTGGACATGCCGTTCTAGAAACTTAATGGAGCTTCTCACAAATTTAGCTATGGAGAGGCTTAGTTTGTACATAAAACATTGTAGATTAGGCTAGAATTTGTAGAGATAATGAGGGACTTTTATAGAATACTCTAGAAGGTGTTCTAAAATATCCAATAGTTGTAGGAAATCTTAGAAAGGTAGGGAAGTTTCTAGAGTAATCCCTTGGGGAGTTTCTTGTAGAAATTTTGTAGGAAATTCTTGGTTTCTCCATATGAGGAGGTGGAGCACCTATGAATAGTTATAGAACACCTTAATTATAAATCATACAAGCATTCAAGCAATATAGAGTTATTTGACACACAAAAACTTTCAAGCTCTCTTTGTTCTTCGCTTACGTTTACTCGCCTACAATACATTCACTCACAAATCCTTCATTCGAGAGGTTGACTTAGCTACTGCACAGGCAGGAAAGCCCATAATATATTTCACTCATAAATCCTTCTTTTGAGAGGCTGACTTAGCTAAAGAGATAAGGCCACACGAATCGTTGCTCGAGCAACAAGTCCATGACAGTGTGCTGACTTAGGCATCGGGGTTCACCAAACAACCCTTCTCGTCTCTTATCTAACCATTTTTGGGTGCAAGCATGGCGGCTTGAGTAATTGAAGGTAGAGCAGTGTAGAGTTGTTGTTCAATATATCTCATATTTTCAAAAACAAAACACTTTAAGCAAATTAGGGTTCCAAATTCATATGTGGGTTCAAATAAAACCATGTCATTATTTGCGAACCTGCGAACTAGTGCTTTTATTATATACCTGCAATGTTTTTATTATAAAATTATAGTGCTTTATTAATGTTTTCAGTTATATACACCAGAAACAATGAAATACACAAAAAATCTGATTTATCCATTTAATTATATTTAAGGCTCATAATTGACCCTAAGTTGACATAGTTCTCATTTGAACCTATATATATATATATATATATATATATATATATATATGTCCCACACAACATCATTGATTTATTGCATAGCATCATAATCGACCCATATATACCCACATTTGTCTTTTCCCTCTAAAATTATAGATATCATTGCGTAACATCATAGATATTATTTTAGTTTTTCTCACACCCAAAATCATATATTACTACTGCTTAATATAATTATTGATCAATATCACATTTGTGCTTTTTTTTTTTTTTGTCGAAATTAACTTTCAGAAGGCAACTTAAAAAAAAAGGATGCATACTTACGAAACCATCTAATAGAAAAACACTTTGAGAGGTAAAACTCAAAATAATACGATAGTTGAGGGAGCAAAAACTTTTATCTCTAAATGAAATGACAACGTGCTCTCATAAAACTCGCATGCAGTTCACACCTTTCACAGTTTGTTCTTTCTTTGTCGCAAATTACTTTTAAAAAGTAAAATGAAAAGACACATGATTGTAGAGGCAACTTAAAACAAATAATTTGACAAAGTCCAAACAATGAAATAATTGAGAAAGAGAAAAAAAAATATTTTCCAAAATATTCAATGGGTGCCATCACCTATAGTTAAAAAATAAAGTGGCTATTAATAATACTTATTAAAAAAAAATTAGAAGTAAACTACTCAAATAATTCCATATTCAATCTCATTATCAACCAAAAAAAAAAAAAAAAGATGTCATTACATTTTCATCTAAAACTTTCACAATCTTCATAATATTTTTTCTCTCTCCCTAGATTTTTTCCCCACTACTGTCTAACTAAACGAAACGAAATGGAGTGACATACATAGACCTTATTTCTCTAATTCATTTTAAAATTTATGCATTGCATTATTTTACTGAAAAGGGTGATACCTTAAATATAAACTTATAATGTTGATTAGGAAAAATGTAAAAAAAAATATATGTTGCTTAAAGTTTAAGACTTTTTTACCTTGCAAAACAAAATAAAAATTCATTCGTTTCCCGAATGAGTGATCAATTTCATATTTATTAGGCATGTATGAAGATCATTTACCAAATTTCAAACCTGAAAATAGAATAAAATAAAAGAAATTAATGCTCTCATAGTATGGCACCAATGTACGCACCCCAAAATCTTATTAGTTGACCCCAATTGATAAGAATACCCCAAAAAATTTAAAATATATTTATTTTTACTAAACCAACCCCACAAACACCCAATTTTACCCCTAATATAATAAATAATATAATAATAAAAATAAAACAAAAGGAATAATAATAAAATAAAAGTAAAACAAAAAGGAAAAGAAAAGGAAAAGTAAAGAGAAAAAGAGAAAGAAACCAGTTGAAGAAGAAGAATAAGAAAATTGAAGAACAGAGGGAAAAAAGAGAAAAAATATTTGCGAAGGAACAATCCACAACAATATACTGAGAGGATCTATGGAATGGGGTCAGCCATCAAACATAAGTGGTAAGTCTCTCATTGCGGTTTGATTCAATTATTTAGGTTAGGGTTTAAATTCTTTCAAAAAGGATTCCCGTGTTCGACTCTGGTTCTACGAACCAGAGCAATATGTTTGGACAAATATTTCGAATATCCTGTCCATGTTCATGAATAACGACCGAACAACCATTTGCCATAAATGTTGAAAATGCAGACTTTTGAAATATTAATTCGAACACACTGCCTGTGTTCGAAAATATTTTTCAAACACGCTGCCTCTATTCAGAAATATTTTTCGAACATAATTTGTGTTCGAATTAAAATTCCGAATACTTATGTTCGAAATTTATTTTCGAACAGAGGCAGTGTGTTCGAATTAATATTTTGAACACACTTTTGTTTGAGATTATTTCGAACACATTGTTTCGCATAACTTGCACCTGTTCTGATATTATTTAAAAATCTAGATATGTATGAATTAATACGTGTCTCGTATTTAAATTGTTTTTCTTTTTGTCCAACCAGCTATTGATGAAGGAGATGTGGAAGGATTCAGAACAAGACCAACAACATCAATTAGGAGGCAACGTGGTCGGGCCCCATCAAATCGGGGGCAACGAAATGTAGATTCGGAAAATACAGAAGAGCCACCTATATCAAATGAAGAGATTGGAGAGGTTTAAAGATCCATCCTGGAGGTCCTGAGGATATCACTTTATTGTCTAGTTTTTGGACATATGTTGCCTCAAAAATATGGTTTTGCGTCGAATGAGATATTTTGAGATTTCAGTGGCATTCATTAAAATTGTCTCAGTGGGAAGTTCTGGAACTTGAGACTGAATAGTTCAGTAGGCGCTCAAAGCTTCTTCCATTACGAGATATGTCATATCCCGTTCTAAATAGAACTTTGATAAGTGCGTTTGTTGAACGTTGGCATCCGGAGACCAGCACATTTCAAATTCCATTTAGGGAGATGACCATCACATTGGATGACATTTATTATTTGCCTGATTTATCAATTTTAGAAAATCATGGAGCTTACAGGAGAACAATTGAAGAAAGGCGTTGCTTTGATTGAGCAGTTGTTAGGAATTGAACAACTTGGCGCTTATACAAAGATTGCTAACAGTAGGGTAGCTATGTGAGACTTGAGTGGTTAAAGGATCGATTTTGTGAGGATTTAAGTCTGAAGGTCCAGAGAAATTGAAATATTCAACGCGAATGTACATTTTGTACGCTCTAGGATGCACATTATTTGCAGATAAGATTGGCAATAAAGTAATGATCAGTATCCAAGATTATTGGAAAATCTTAATCAGATACATATGTATGCGTGGGGCACCATTGCTTTGGCTTTCTTGTATAAGCAGTTAGGACACACATCAAGATGCGAGGTCAAATCTATCTATGGCTACTTGACGTTACTTGAGGTATGACTTTATTTACTATCTTTCAATAAACTCGCTATTAGGCGTGGATATATGCAATAAACTCGTACTTACTATAATGCAATGTTGCAGGCATGGATATATGCATATTTTTCTTGTATGCGACCCCCACACAACACAGTATGATGTCAGCCAACCTTTTGTATTTAGGTGGTCACCATCGTCACGATCACCAGAACGGCTAGAAGAAGTTGTGACACATAGAGAGAGACTCGACTCGCTGACAGTATCGGATGTAAATTTCAATGATTTTCTCATATTTAGTTTCATTGAATTTATACTCATATAGTTATTTATACAATAATTGAGGGAGTCACGATATACAGGTTTATTGGTCCCCATTCAACACAACTCGTGCTAAGTATACAGGTTTTTAAATGAACCGACGTGGGATTTTACTTATCACGTCGGTTTATTTAAAATCTGACGTGAAAAATATTTTACATCGGTTTTTAAATAATAGAAGTTAAACGGCCGACGTTATATCCCTGTTTTATAATAGTGTATTAGTTGTCATATTGTTGAAAGCATAATATTATTTGCCCATGCAAAGATAAAACGATCTTTGTAGGGATTCACCCATTGATTAATACAATATTGTATGGCTAATGGATGATCGGAATAGTCAGACTCAAATCTCCTGAGTTGTTCGTTAAAATCGACTTCGTTATCGGCAAGCATCACTTTATTCCATGAACTATTAAAGATTCAAACTCTTTCTTTGTGCGAAATACTTTCTTACAATTTGCCAAAACACTTTTACCAATATGCCAACGATATTAAAAGTGTCTATCATTTGGAAAAGTAGCCGACACCGCATTAATTAACGCGTTTCCTTATCAGTGACGATAACTGCAGGCAAACGCATGGGATTCATCAGCGATTTGAGAATAGAGCATGTCCACATGTAATTTTCCTCACGCTCCATATACGCTCAAGCAATCATAAACGTCATATCTGTCGACGTCACTCCAACTATCTCCAATAAAGGTATTTTATAACGATCTATCTTGTATGTACAATCCATCAACAAGACAGTGGAAAATACAAGAAGCAAATCAATCGAAGTTGGATGAGAAAAAAAAATATCTTTAACTTGGGCAGTCGTACTACAACGATTCATGTGGAAAAAATAACGATTCTCCTTCAATTTTGACATGAGAAATTACAATTGTGATCTGCCTGAATGCTCCACAGCTCTGTGTTTTGTTTGGTCATTGTAAATAGTTCTCATTGTTTACACATTTACAGGATGTCTAGTCTTCAATCTATACAATATTTTGGTCGACTCTTGCCTCTTGTCATATCAACAAAAAATACATTTTCAGTAGAAGTTAAACGAGCGGCATAAGAACGACCTTTAAAGTGTTTGGAAAGAGGGTGATTATGCATGCCACATGTTATTTGTAATAACCACTTCTCATCACTGTCAACAAACATTTGAGAGTCGTTTAAAAGGAATGGACATCCGCACTTTTTGTCCCAGTTTGCCTCTTTTTGGATTTTTTTCCTTCGGTCTCCATCTCTGGTTAGTCGGGTTGTGAAGTTTGTCCAACCACGCCACGATATTTTCCACTTTGCTCGCATGCTAAAAAAATTCGAGCTCGCCTCCCACTCTCTCCACTGTCTGAATTTTTAACTTCTATCACCATACAATTTTCAATTCCTTTCGAACGAACCCAATTTACTAATTCATCTCTAAATTCAAAATAACCCGTTATATTGAATAAATAAGAGTAGTCTGCAATCATAACATTTCTAATTGGACTTGCAATACTATTTTCGGTTGACATTGTATTTGATTCCTGGAAAAAAAAGTGTTCGAAAATAATTATAGAACAAACACATTACGTTCGAAAAAAATAATCGAACAAAAGACTTGTGTTCGAACATTACATCCGAAAATTATACAAGTAATCGAAGAATATAATCGAATGTATTATTTAGGATAATTTTTAAAAACACCGTTCGGAAAATATATTCAAACATATGTATAATGTTCGGTCAGAAATTTCGAACATACCACAATTATTCATCAAAACTAAATCGAACATATTTGCAATTTTCAACCCAATGAATAATAATACACCTAATAAATAGAGAGAAAAAATGACTAAAGAGATAAATGTTAAGAACACTAATATTATTCATCTTGTTCTTATCATTATCCTCCATTCTTAAGATTTTAATGGTTAAATAATGAGAGGGATTTTGCATTGAAGAAGAAGATACAAGTGTTTTGTATTTTTATTTTAACATATATATATATATATAATTGGGTTCAAATGAGAACCCCGTCATTATATGTGAACCTAGGGACTAATCCTGGCCTTAGATCTAATATTGCACAGTGCAATTATATGTCCAGGTTCATTGTGCTTTTTACACAGTACTGTAGTGCTAAAATCAGTCAAGTTTTTTTAATTTAATTATATATATATATATATATATATATATATATATATATATATATTTTACGTTTTAAAACATGCAATATGTATCTTAAATGGTAGATCTTGAGAATGTGATTAATTTGATATATATTTCATTCAAAACGAATAAAATTTGAAAAAGTTATGGTTTGTTGAAAATTGAGTTTAATTTCAAATTTTTGAATTTACAGTTTATAGACGAAATTTGCGATGTTTTTTTGTATACAATCGTAGTATTTTTTTTCTTAATCTATTATGCTTTCCAAAGAACAAGGACAATATAGTGCTCTTTGTAAACGTTGATATATGTCCAAAATACCATTTTTAATTAATTAATGCATTTTTTACATTATTACAATGCTGACATGTCATGATTTCAACCATCAAGATTATCCAATCTAATGGTCAAGATGAGTCCTAAGTTTAAATATAATGACGAGTTCTCATTTGAACCCAACCCCCTATATATATATATATAATTGCATGAATCTTAATTTTTTTAATTTTAATTATATATTATTGTAAAATTATTTCAGTTTATTATTTATAATTATTTTTATTCAAAATATTTTAGGATTAACTAATAAAAAATTTGATATCACGCAGGTGCAAGTAGCAGAAGATAATAACTGAGCCATAATCCACCAAACAAAAGGCCGTGACGAGTGAGTGGACATGGTGGCCGGGAAACAAATACCGAATAACAATTAAAAACTCACTCCGCCCGCCATGTCATCCTCTTTTTCTCTCTCCTCTTTATCCTCCGTCACCCACCACCACCACCACCTCCGCCGCCACCGCCTCTCTCCCTCACTATCCATCAAAAACTCCTCAAACAACAAACCCCCAACTACCAAGCCCACTTCATGGGTCAGCCCAGACTGGTTAACCTCTCTCACCAAATCACTCACCACATTCGGCCCAAAAGACGAGTCCAACATACCCATTGCCAGCGCGAAGCTGGACGACGTATCGGACCTCCTCGGTGGGGCCCTGTTTCTTCCCCTCTTCAAATGGATGAATGAGTATGGGCCCATTTACCGTCTCGCCGCTGGGCCCCGAGATTTTGTGGTGGTTAGTGACCCCGCCATCGCCAAGCACGTTTTGAGAAACTACGGCACAAAGTATGCTAAAGGTCTTGTTGCTGAGGTTTCTGAGTTCTTGTTTGGCTCTGGTTTCGCCATTGCCGAGGGTTCCCTTTGGACGGTAATTCTGACTATTTATTTATTTTTACCCTTTTGGTAGCAATTGGATCGTATTGTGTTCAATTGCTTGCTGGTCATTGATAATCAGGTTTGATTGTTCGTTTTGAGTTTTTTTTTTTCATAGTTGGGACGAATTAATCCAATGTGGTTGTGTAGTTAGATTTTGCTTGATCTTAGAAGCGATATAATTAAAGAATTTCTTTTAAATTATCTCATTTTCTTCCAAATTTTAATTGTAGCCAAATATGAAGCCATATTATTTAATTAAGGTGTCACTGATTCTGAGGTTAGTCTATGCTTATTATAATTATGATTTTTAATTGTTTTTCATGTAATTAGATCATATTTGTTGCAAATGCGTGTTGATCATTGATAATCAGGGTTTGATTGTTTGTGTTCTTTTTTTTCTTTTTTTTTTTTTTTTTTTAATAATTGGGGTAAAATAATACATTGTGGTTGTATAGTTAGATTTTGTCCTAATTTTAATTGTAGCCAAATATGAAGCCATATATAATTTAATTAAGTTTCACAGATTCTGAGGGTTGGACTTATATGGTTCTTATAATAAAGTATGTCAAATGTTTTTTGAGGTTAAAAAAGTAATCATCATTATTATAGGTAAGGCGCAGAGCTGTGGTACCATCGCTTCACAAGAAGTACTTGTCCATAATAGTTGAACGGGTCTTTTGCAGATGCGCCGAGCAGTTAGTCGAGAAACTCAAACCCGACGCTCTCAATGGCTCTCCCGTAAATATGGAGGAAAAATTCTCACAGCTCACGCTCGATGTTATCGGGCTTGCTTTATTCAATTATAATTTCGATTCGCTCACGACCAATAGCCCGGTTATTGATTCTGTTTACACTGCTTTGAAAGAGGCTGAGCTTCGTTCGACTGATTTATTGCCTTATTGGAAGGCATGCACGATTCTTACTTACTTAATTTATTTTATTTTTTATTTATGTTTTATGTTTAATTGATTTTTTTTGTATTTTTTATCAGATTAATGCTTTGTGTAAAGTAATACCCAGACAAATCAAGGCGGAAAAGGCGGTTACTTTAATAAGACAAACTGTCGAGGAGCTAATAGTGAAGTGTAAAGAGATTGTGGAAAATGAGGGTGAGAGGATAAATGAGGAGGAGTATGTGAACGATGCGGACCCGAGCATTCTTCGTTTCTTGCTTGCTAGTCGAGAGGAGGTATATATATATTTTTCTTAATTTTTTCATTTTCCGGATTTTAATTTTGGTTTATTTGATTAACATATTTTATTTAGGTTTCAAGCGCGCAGCTGAGAGACGACCTTTTGTCCATGTTAGTTGCGGGCCATGAAACCACCGGTTCAGTGTTGACTTGGACTGCGTATTTGCTTAGTAAGGTATATTTTCGTATCTTGGTCATGTTTATTTATTTTAATTATATTATTTTATTTATTTTAATAATTCAGGACCCTTCATCGTTGAGAAAAGCGCAAGAGGAAGTTGATAGAGTTTTAGAGGGTCGGCTTCCCACTTACGAGGACGTAAAGAATCTTAAATTCTTGACGCGTTGCATAATGGAATCGATGCGTCTATACCCTCATCCACCTGTAAGTTGCAAAATATATATTTTTTAAAAAAATTGTCCTTAATTTATTCTTGGAATATAAATTCGATAGGTCTTGTTGAGAAGAGCGCAAGTTGAAGACGTATTACCAGGTAACTACAAGGTCAATGCTGGTCAAGATATCATGATCTCAGTCTACAATATTCATCACTCTGCACAGGTAAAACTAAACTACCCGAAATGAACAAATAAAATTAAAGAAAAAGCCAAAAATGTTATTTATAGTAATAACAGATCATTATTTTAATTATTATTCATAAATAAGGTGTGGGAAAGAGCTGATGAGTTTGTGCCGGAGAGATTTGATTCAGAAGGGGCGGTTCCTAATGAAACAAATACCGATTTTAGGTTAGATATACGATCTTCACTTTGAGGCATTAATAATGTGAACAGTTTATAATTTTAATTGTTCGGATTCCGCAGATTTATACCGTTTAGCGGGGGCCCACGTAAATGTGTTGGCGATCAATTTGCGTTACTTGAAGCGATTGTGTCGCTTGCCGTGCTTTTGCAGCACGTGAGCTTCGATTTGGTACCCGACCAAAATATCGGCATGACCACTGGAGCCACTATACACACAACAAATGTAATTTATTTCTCGACCATTGATATATATTTACATGATGTGTTTTCGCGTTTATTTTATTCTCTGCCGTTTTATCGCATAATATGGCAGGGCTTATACATGAAATTGACACAAAGGCAAAGGCAAACTGCATCCACTTTTGCTGCAGCAAATTCTTCGAGTTGAGCTTGTGTGATTCACACACGTGAGAACGGATATCGTAAATTCAATTGTTTAGGTACATGATATTTTGTATTGATTTGATTTTTTTAATTATTTGTCATGTAAATGCATTAAGCGTTTGTGCCTATTTTACTGGGTGATAGGAGCATTTCTAGCTTTTGCCGTAGCTTCACGAAACGCTCATCTACGATTCTACCCACTGTACTTTTAACTGAGAGCTGTAAATAATGATGTATTGTGTTTCTACTGATTCATATCACCCTTCTGTGATTCAGAACGATTTGTTTTTGTCTGAATACTATTATTCTACATAATTGATGACTTGAAGCAAGCAAATTCATTAATAACTTACCAAGAATAAAGCAACCAAATTGCAAGATAGTGGTATAATTTTTTTATTTTTTATTTTGTTTATACAATATATTTGGTTCATTAATTATATTTATCGTGATTATATGTGAAAACCCATTTGAATAAAGAGAGCCCCAGTCAAACTAAAATTAGTCCATGTGATGCAGTGATTTTAAAACTGAAAATTATAAGTTTCTAAAGAATGATACATAGAACTATGTGACCATGTCTTCAACTTGAACCACTTTTTATTATTTATTAATCAATTAGAGCTTTAATTGACTATTACCTATGAAGATCCAGATCTCGATTCCAACTAAATATTTTCTTAAACTCGAATCAAGTTACATCATGGTTCAGTCCAAGGCCGAAGCATACATACTTCTTTCCTAAGCAATTTAAACCGTCTCACTAAGTACCTACCATTTACCACGTGTTACCCCAGGCAAAAATGCTGTAATTTTATTTTTTTTTTCAGTTGAGTGCATAAGAAACAATGAAAGTGCCAAACCGCACATGAGAGGTTGAGAACAATGACTACCCAGCTAACTCCCTATCGCTCTATGTTTGTCAGTTGCCATTAATACACAATGTATATAGTAATAGTAGTAGCTCACTTTCACTTAGAACAAGATATCTTTATTATTCCTATGCTGCCTACTACACTGTAGCTCAAGAAACAAAACACACACACACACACACAGTGAGGGCAAAATGTTCAAGCTTCAGAGGCCAACTAACTCTAACAGACCATCCAAACACAGACCAGAGACATTAGATTTCAAATTCTCCAATTTTCAAGCCCTCCAGGTGCAATTCAAATTTGCCACTCTCTTTTTATTTTTATTTTTTATTTTTTTATTTTTTTTGAGGATCATTTTTTTAAATAATCCTAGGATGATCAGATCACAGTTAAGTGAATGGGGTCACTCTTAGTATTACTTTATGAACTTTTTTTTTTTTTTTTAATTTTTGTGAAGCAGGTACCAAAGGGATGGGACCGGCTATTTTTGTCTATAATCCATGTAGAAACAGGGAAAACGATTGCCAGATTGGGAAAATCACAAGTCAGAAATGGTAGTTGCCAATGGACAGAGACTCTATCTGAATCTATCTCCATTACAAGAGATGACAACTCTTCAAAAGGTTATGAAGAATATCTGGTCAAACTTATTATTTCCGCGGTACAGCCCAGTTTTTTTCACTATTCATTAAATAAAAAAAAAACAATTTAGCAGTAGATTATAATTTTCCAATGTTTTAGTAAATAATTTTGATTCTAATAAATTAGGGCTCAACAAAATCTACCACTCTTGGAGAATTAAATATCAATCTGGCAAATTGTGCTACTTCAAGAGTGGCTGCTGGAATTTCACAGCCTCTAAAGAAATGCAGTTATGGTACAATTTTGCAGGTGATTTTATTTGAGATATTTTTTAGTAACCACGTAGAGTTTCTTTATTTTCACCAGATTAATCTAATTTAATTGCTTATGGCTTTTCAGCTCAAACTCCAGTGCCTAACTCCACGATCGAAAACCGGGTTGATTTTTTTATTTGTTTTGTTATTTTTTTTTGCGTTTCTTGATTTACGAATTTTCGAATTTTCCAGCTGACATTTTAATTTAATTTTATTTTTTTCAATATGTCCAGGGATGAAGATTCAAATATCTTAAATTCTCATGAAAAAGATCGAAACGTGCATAACCATGATTCGGATAACAAATCATACAGATCGGATAATTCAAGTGATACCACCGATGGACCTCCAAAGGTGTTTGATTAACCTCAGTTTCGTATTTCAGTTTTAGTGTTTTCAATGATAATTGCTTTCGATTTTTTTAATATATATATATATATATATATTATTTAATCGGAATGTAAAAGTAGAGGGATTGTGCGCCTTTGATTTCCGGATTTGCTTCTGGTTTGAGCTTTCGACACAAATTAAATAACTTTTACAACTTATTCATCAAACATTCTATTTCGACTTATTTAACATTTTAAGGTCTATTTATTTACACATATGAACAACTTCTGATTCTTAACTACTTTATTGGGTTGGATCAAAAATAACCTCTTTTTTTTCCTTTTTTTTTTAAGGAAGCAAGTCAACCTGATTATCATTCATTTGACAATATATCTTCACCAAACAGAAGATCTATCAGTTCTTCAAAACCTCTTCTAGAAGCTTCCAAAGACTCGATTGATGAGCTCCGAGCAGAAGCCAAGATGTGGGAGAGAAACGCGAGGAAACTAATGGGCGATCTCGATTTATCGAGAGACGAGTTTTCCGACCTGTCGAACAAACAGTTGGAATTAAATATCGAGCTCTCGTCTGCACATGCAGAAAACGAAAAACTAAAGCTCGAGTTGGAAAATTCGACGAA
This sequence comes from Phtheirospermum japonicum, assembly GCA_014905375.1. Classification (NCBI taxonomy): domain Eukaryota; kingdom Viridiplantae; phylum Streptophyta; class Magnoliopsida; order Lamiales; family Orobanchaceae; genus Phtheirospermum; species Phtheirospermum japonicum. The sequence continues at coordinate 642,146 of BMAC01000108.1, forward strand.
AAGTCAATGTACTCAAGATTTCGTCGCTCAATCCGAAAATCTGAATCAGATTCAAAAGGTGTTGGAGAACGAGATGAAATATCAGCAAGAACTGAACGATAATTTAGGCCAACAGCTCAAACGAAGCCAAGAATCGAATATCGAGCTCGTTTCTGTTCTCCAAGACCTCGAACAGACCATCGAACAACAGAGAGCTGAAATATCTGCCAAGGAAGAAGAGATTGCCAGCCTGGAAGCAACATTGTCGGGTTACGTCAAAACCGAGCATTTCGAGGCGTTGGATGACGATCACGAAATGGAGTCCTTGAGACGAAAAATCGAGGAGCTGGAAAAGGATTGCGCTGAGCTAACTGACGAAAATCTCGAGCTTTTATTAAAGCTCAAGGATTCAAATAAAAATAATAATAATATTAGAAAATGCGCGTCTTTTGATTCGAGCGATGAGTCTGAAGTGAGCGATCCTAAATTTCAAATTTCAGCTGACGCTGAAGAAAGAAAAAAGATCGAATTAGAAGAAGAAAATGTACGGTTACGGGAAAGCATATCTGGTCTGGAAAGTCAAATCAGACAACTAAAAGACGAAAATGAGTTTTCTCTCCGAAAAACCGAAGATATGCAGAAAAAACTGTTATTAGCTCAAGAGGAGTGTGAGAATATTAAAAAGGAGAACACGGCAGTGTTGCATGCATCAAATCTAGAAGCTTCTAGTGAAATTCGAGACTTGACAGGTCAGCTAGATTCTACTAGGAAAAATCACGAGAAACTGATGGCTGAAAATGAAAAGGTTCTGAAAATGTTGGAAAATTATAAGAGAATCGAGGAAAAATTGAAGAGCGAACTGAACGAGCTTGAATCGAAGCATAAGAATGAAATTGGCGTTTTGAAGGCTCAGTTACAGAATATGTTGAGCCTTCAAGACGAAATCTCGATTTTGAAAAGTGAGCTCGAAGGATGTGTAGTTGATAAGGGGAAACTAGAGATTGCTTTGGAGACGGTTTCTAGTGATTATGAAGAAACAAAGGCGGAGAATATTTTGTTATCGGAAAAAATCTCGGTTTTGCAGGATGCCTTGTCGGAGTTTGACGAGTGCAAAAGGAATAAATTAGTTCTAGAAGAAAAGTTTCTACAAATGGAAACCGATAAAAAGAGTGTTTGTGTCCGGAACGAGGAACTTAAAAGTGAGCTGAGTGAAATAAAGCGAGAAAACATGCAGTTTCGGAATAAAATGCACGGGCTTGAAGAAGAAGTAAAATTGTTGAAGGAGAGAGATAATATTCATAAAGAGGTATGAACTAGCATTAAAATCTTGTTAGTCTTCCTTTATATTTATGTTTTTTAAATTTTATTTTCTAAAATTGCTCGTTCCTTGTTCTGTATAGGGTGCGAAAAATAGACGGTTGCTTGAGAATGAAAGTAACAAAAACAGAGCTGTGCACGAAAGGTGAGTCTAAGGCATATCGAGTTATTATGTAAATTATTCATGTAGATATCCTCAATGTTTGTTTCGGCAAGCAAAAGCTAAAGAACGAATAAAAAAACCCAGTTGGTCTGTTACAAGACCGTCTCTTGTAAGACGGTCAAACTTTTCAAGAAAACATATTTTCTCAAAACAACTATTTACATTGTTTTGAAAAGTATGGTTTTTCACTTTAAAAGTATGCATGTCTTATGAAACAGTCTTCATAAGACGGTCTTACAGTAGTTAACATTCTCTTAAATATTTTTACAGCCGTACTTCGGATGGACAGAAGAACAATGTTGCTTCTACCAAGAAATTGTCTAGTGAAGTGGTGGCGAGAGAAAGGTACGAAAGGACAAAATCGTCGCTTGAGACGGAGCTAAAAGACCTCAGAGAGCGATACTTAGAAATGAGCCTCAAGTATGCTGAAGTTGAGTCCGAACGTGAGGATCTTGTAATGAAGCTTAAAGTAAGTAAAGGTGTGAAGAGGTGGTTCTCGTGAAATCGGCACATTCCATCGTAAAATTCTCGACGTCGTGAAGTGGACTTGGCATTAACACATATTATATACTCCTGCAACAGCTTTTTAGTCTAGATTTACTGTGATTAATTTCTTAATAAGTAATTGCTCTGAGCAATTTTGCTTGTATATATATATAATTAGTACTAAAGCATGTGACACAGAGAACTTAGGAATATATGAGATTGAGTTTCTGATTTTTTGTTTTTTAAATGGAGTTGCCTTATTTGAAAAAAGAAGTGGCAAACTTTAGATGTACTATCACATAAAAGATATATTGTGTATCTTTGCTGGAAAGTTTTGTCTACGTCAAAGCGCATGATGTTTGCCACAATTGAGAATTTAGACAAATGAGAAATAACAAAAATAAAAGTTGAGAGAAAAATATATGGCATCGTATAATATATGCTTCGGTTGCTCCCATAAAAAGCCCCTTGACCCATAATCAGCTTTCGTCATTTATCGTTAATCTCTGCTAATCCACAAATCAAGGGCCACATAATCTTTCTTTGGAGAAGTAATTCTCAATCAGTAAAGGCATCAAAAGATTAACAAAAGAATAAACTGGTGCTTGTGTCACTGATGAGCATGAAATCTCGGTCAGACCGAAACAAAGAATTAAAAAAGCAGCACTATGGCACAAGGCTACCGCTTTCTTTATTTTAGAGCCGACATTTTGGAATGAATTATGATTTTTGCGGTATAACATTGCGTTGAACTAATTTATAATTAAAAACAGTTAGAGTTCTTAAATTTAATTGATGGGTGAAACCAGATTAATATGTTTCTTCTCTTAAGTTAGCATGATCCGGATTCATATTTTACCTATTAGTATAACTGTAATTTCTTTCTAAATTTTTTTAGTATATAGCGTCTCATATTTTCAATCCATTGCATATGCAAAATTCTCTCTCTCTCTCTCTCTTCATTCCGTTATTTCGTTTGCCAAAATTTAAAATTCTTTAGCATATGTCCCGTTGATTTTGACCATCGTCTGTTTTTCACCGAGCACCGACAACTCTCTCTCTTCACGGTTGATTTATTAAAGGTAGTTTATTTTATTTCGATTTGAAAACTTTAGTTTCGCAGTTCCGATTTTAGGGTCATCTATTCATGTTTTAGGGTTTGAGTTGTGGCATATTATTTCGATTTAGGATTTCAGTTCTCGCATTTTATTTTGATTTTAGGGTATATGAAGGATTTGGAAAATAATTTCATATGCAATGTGTCTTCAGAATTAGTATTGTGAATGCGAGTTATAACTAATTTCATGATATCCCTTTTTTCAGTGCATTCGATTGTAGGCTTTTTTTTTTTGTTGGTTCTGCATTTTATTTAATGTTTTGTGTGCTCACCCTAGTTTTAGGGTTTTAAGTTTCAGAAGAATTTTGAAAAATTAAATTCATATTTTGGGTTGTAATATTGTATCCATGATTTCTTATAGAAGACCATGAGAGAAGTGTACAATAATTGATATTGATATGTTATTTGTATTCTGCATTATTTATATTAATGCAAGAGTTTCTCTAGGTTTATGTCTAATCTCTCTAACAAATATATGATTATATTATATATTTTCTATTTTTCAATCACTAGTGGAAAAAATTAAATTAGTGTCGCCTTATAAGTAGTGTTTTAAATTCGAACCGCCACAATGTACAAAAGTGGCAGTTTTTACATATAAACCGCCTCTTATGTTTAAAAAAAATAAAAATAAATCATTCGGGTGGCGGTTGTTAGTCGCGGTTGCCTTCGGGAGCGACACTAATAAAAAAACACGGGTAGCGGTTAGTAAGGAAACGCTACCAATAATGTTGTTTTCGGGTGGCGTTTCTTAGTAAAACCGCTACCTATAAATGATGGTTTATTAGTAACGGTTCTTAAAAAATCCGGGCTGCAGTTTCAGCCCAAACCGCTACTAATAAATCCCACTCTGGTATCGGTTGAATTCATAACCGCGACTTATACTCCTTTATAGTGGAAACGCACAGCGGCCCCAATTGAAAAACCTTACTTCATTTTCAACCAACCCCCAGTACCTTTCGAGTCGGAAATTGAAAACTTGAAACCTAAAGTTGGAAAATTGAAGCTGTGAAATTGAAGCCGGGAAATTGAAAGCTTGAAGCCGGGAAATCAAAGCTGGAGTTAATTTTAAACTCAAAATTAGGGTTGAGAAGGAGAAGACGAAGATGGAAGCGAAAGCCAAGAAGAGAATTAGGGTCGAGATCCGGCGACTGGGGTTCGTCGGATTTCGTCCATTGCGTTCGAGCTCATTTACGTTTGGTGAAAAGTTGTTCTAATCTGACGGCGGAGTGATGAAGGGCACTTGCGCACTTGTTGCCTCGGCGGTGGCTACTTCCACTGTCGCTCTCACTTCCTCCGCCTATAAGGGCGAATCAGTGAATTCTCGCGGAACCTCAGCAGGGAAGGATAAATATGCTCCAAGATTCGATGGGTTGAGGTTCATAGAGACCCTGGTCATGGCCCACAGGTGACCAGTCAAATATTATCAGTTAAATTGTTCGACGAAATGCAGATTGTGTGCAGTGTCATTGATTTTAGTCGATTACTTTATCGTCATGGAGTAAATGGTAGGATTTTTGTGGGTTTGTTGGATTTCTTGGTGTCTTGTGAGTTGTGATGACTGAAAATTGTGTTGTTGTTTATTTTATTTAATGTAATGTAAGCTTTTACTGTGTTTTTAAAAAAAAAAAAAAGGAGAAGACGAAGATGATGGGGTCAGAGAGGTTCGCAGAGGTGGTCTCCGACAACAAGCCATGGGTGCGAGGGTTTATTGTTCGTCACAGGCTGCGGGATTATAGGATGTCTGAAGATTTGATTCAATCCATGGCTCACGACGCCTTTGATTTCACCGTCGGGCAACAAATTAAAAACGATGGTGCAATTATTGCGGTGGTTGTGGGGCTCGATGGGGATGACAACAATGCACACCAAAAAATAGACAAAAAAAAAATCAACAAGATCTTCACACACCGGAGGAATCCTTTAAAATGTTTAATAATGAGACTTCAGCTCCACCAAGGAGAAGAAGAAAAGTCCAGGAAAGAAGAATAAAGGTTTGGTAAAAAAGAAAGAAGCTCCAGCCCCAGTTAAGGAGAAGAAAGTTTCTGGGAAGAAGATGAAGAAATTTATTGAAGAAACGGAGGATAAAATGACAAAAATGAAGAAATGAATGTGAGTATTAGCTTTTTTAAGTTTTGAACAAATCGGCCATGCTGACACAATTTTTTTCTGAAAAGTGTTGGTTTTCTACTATCGAATATTAGTTTTGCTATCAATTGTCAGCAGATACTGTTAGTTTTTATGTTAATGATTACTTCTGAAATATTTTGTTTCTTATTTTTCCTTATTTTGCAGGAGATACGATCCTTAGTTTTTCATTCATTGTAAATTAATGGCCTATGTGAAATTTTTGCGGGTTTGGTGCATTCACAATAGAAAGTTGTGCAAGACATTGGGTTTGGAGGGATGTTGAGTATTGCAGGATTGATGTCACTAAAAGGTAACTTATACAATGACTTGTAGAAATGATCTCCAAGTCTTCAAGATGCCGATGGATTGAATATTTGAAGGGAAAATTATATTTTGATTAATATGTATCTGTTTTCTATTCTTGAATATTGGATTTTATACTCACACGTACAAGTATGTGTGTGAACTTTGTTATCTTAAACTCTTAGTTGTTACTGATGGAGATGATAGGTTATATTAATGGTGATGTGTGTTGAACAATATTTGTACCCTTTTTTTTTGAGGTTTTTGGAGTATGCACAAGGAGTAAAAGTTTCTTCAGAAGGAGGTTATATCTTAATCTTTTTTTGAACTATAATGTTTGTCTAGTAGTAAGTATTGTTGTTCTTATTTTATTTTTTTTGTTGATTGGTGGAAAAATTTTGTTTTGCTAGGTTTTGGAATTGATGAGATTTTTTTAACATAACGGTTTACCCATGAAAACGCTTGTATCAATTTTTTCTAATAATAAGGTGTTTTTTATTTTATTTTTTTTGATAAAAAGTATTGGTGTTTCAAAATGAATAGTATTGTTTGTTTGTAAAATATGAAGTGCAAACATATCAAATTAGGATATTTTAGTCATTGTTTGTAAATCCTTCACAAAATATTTTGTAATTGTTTTGTAAAACGAAATATTAGTTTATGTACTATAATGTATTGAGTTTTGTAACAAAATGTATTGGTTGTGTTATGCAATTACAAAAGTTTTCCAATAATTAAGTAGTTGTTTTTGTTATGATTTTTTTGTAATAAGATGTGTATGGTTTGTTATGCACTATATTTGTTCTCTGAATATACACTGCAAATATAAAAACCAATATGATTAAACAGACTAACCAATACGCTTGAATACAAAAATAAATACACTTATCAAATATAAGTAGAAAATACCATAAACCATGAAAATAGTCGTAAATACATATCACACCATCAAAATACTAATTATACCAGTCAATATGAGTACATTAATAAATATAAATATTCAACAACTACCATTATGCTAAAATCATAGTCTCAATACCACTAGCCTTTTCTTTTGTGATCATTCTCTGAGATCTATGCAAATAATTCCAATAATTTCTAGTGAGGTTGTGATTTATGCAGTGTGTTGTGATCCAAAACTTCAAAGACACCATCTTTTTTCAATCTTGCTCTCAATGACGCTTTACAACCAGTTCTTGTTATATGAGTCTGTTTTGTCAAACTAGAGGTGCTAGATCGCTTAATTCCTAGACAATAATAAACATAATTTTTTTCAAATTATTATTTTATCATCATTCACCCTTGTTGTTATTTTACGAACACTAAAATCAACATGACTTGCATGGCAACAATACAACTTATAAATGTCTTCAAAAAATTTCCTCTTTACACCAATAAGTGAATTCAGATAAAGTTGTGGTATCACCAAACTTCAAAAATGGAAATTATGAAAACATATAAAAAAATAAATATTATTTACAAAAGGTCTAATAATTTCTTATCTGCATCATTCAATAAGATATTATTTATCGGTTCATTATCAATGTTACTTCCACCTTCTTCATCACTGGAATTCCGAATTATCATACCCCTTGAATTGAATAAAAATATTAATCGCCCAAAACAAATATCATGCAGTAAGAATAACAATACATCGCACCTCAAAACTAATACATTATCGAATAATGACTCATAGTTTAAGACAGGCCCCGACAATGCTTTACTGTGAAAATTCTAACATCATACAACAAAAAATACAAATACCATCCAGTCAAAAAACTAATACATCAGAACCAAAACAAATACATTATCGAATAATCACTCATAATCTAAGACGGGGCTAGTGAAGTTTTACTGTAAAAGTTCTACCATCATACATAAAAAAAAAATACAATACAGCAAGAAGATCAATACTTCACATTTCAAAAACCAACACATTAATGGAATAATAACTCATAGTTTCAAGTAAGACCAGTGATGTTTTACTGTGAATGTTTCGACATAACACAAGAAAAAAAACCAAGTACCATGCAGTCAGAAGACATAGATCTAAAACCAATATTATATAAGCTTCGTCAAAATTGAATTTTCCACCAATGTATTGTTCTAAATCACCCATCTCGCCTTAAATCTCCATTGGTAGTTGTAAAATCGGCTAAAACCTGTGAACAAGAACATAAATTTTTTAAGAAATATTTTAATTAGTTTCTAAACGAAGTATACTAGTTTAATTTTCACAATTAGGTCAAAATCAAATTGATATATACAATTAGGTCGAAATCAAGTTTATTTTTACAATTAGGTTAATATCCAATTGAATTGTGCAATTAGCTGGAAAAGTTGTTTACCTGGTGATGCAACCTCTACAGTACTGGTGGTTTTTCGCGGCGGAGATGATAGTGATCATAATGTCACTTCCTAGACGTGCGATATCGAGAATTGAGGTGAGATTCAAAATGCGAAAATGGCGCGTAGAGAGAAAAAGAGAGAGATGGGCCAATATATAGAGAGAAAGAACGACTTTCGAATTTTAAAGAAATACTTATATGTAATTATGATGCCTAACGGATACACCTTTTAATCTGACCTAAGAGTTTTGCACTTAATTCAATTAATCTTCGAACCCGGTATAATTTATTAAATATAATTTTTCTTGTCCTTAACGATTTAATTGACACTCACAAATTGATTTTCTTGAAAAAATTAGTATGTAATGATATAGGAGAAAAAAATGGTTAATGAATAATGTTCTTTTTGAAATTTGTCATCAACATGTTGGAAACTGAAGAGAAAGTGAGCGAAATTTCCCAAGGGGCGGGCATTTTTATTTATTTTTATATTTTCGGAAATTTAACAGAACGAAATTGCACTTTGTTCATAACCAATATCTAGTAGCTACCCAAGGACCAAGGGGGGAAATTGTACGGCAGAACACTAGAAAAAGAAAAAAGAAAAGAAAATGCATGATCACTGTTCTATTTTTGTCCCTCCTATAAATCAATAAATATATTACAGTTATCATAATTAATATATAATTAATTTTTTATCCGCACATATATCTAATTAATATTTTTAAAATACTAATTTTTTTTATGATAAATAAAAAATTGATGATTACAATGTAAAATTTTAATATTTAAATACCAAATATACTAATTGCAACATGAACTTCTTGAATAATTAACTGACATGAATAAATTACAGGACATAAATTAAATGAAAAATAATATGTAATTTAATATCTTAATTAATATAAATTATTAATTTTTTAATATGTGTTAAATTAACTTAAGAACTATGAATATAGGACGGAGGAGGAGTATATAATTATGATAAATCTGTGATATAATTAATTAGTACTTACATGTGATGTTAAACAGTGGAGATGCCAATGGCATATCCTTTGGAAGATGCTTCATTTCACTCTTTTCATTATTTTGCTCCCCTTTAACCATAAAGTAACCACAAATTTCCTACTCAGTCACCTCATTCTGTTTATTTATTGCCCTATAAAAACATACAAATCAGGCCATCTTCATCAAACCCTCTTAATTTACCCACCAACCCTCTTAATACTATATGAGCAGCAGCTCTGTTTTGGCCGATGGCGGATATTGCACCAACTGATGAGGCGGCAATGGTACCAGCAGCCACCGGCGGCCGGCCGGCCGGGGAGCTTGCTTAAAAGCTAGCTGCATGGATGATTTTGGAACTAATTAATTAATTAAAGGTGGTGGGCTTCTTGTTTATAGGGCAACTTCTATCCTTTGGCATTTTATTATTTCACTTTCTTTGTGGAGTGTTTGTGGGCTGGGCAGATTATGCTTCATTAATGTATGTTGCTTTAATTTATTTCAAGTTTGTTATGCGTAATTTTTTTTAAATTTAAATAATGTACTGGATTATTGTATCTTAACAATATTGTACTTAATAATTAGAGAGCCCTTGGCTAGAATAATTTAGTATTTACCCTTCTTGTTTGTTGTAGTTGCCATACATTATTGTTTTGCTTTTAAGTTTTTAAGTAATTAAAGGGTTCATTCATTTTCACCCATGGTGATGATACCCACTTGGAGAAATTTTACCCAGCCCACCACTCACAAAATAGGTAGTTTAATCTTTTAATTCAATTTACTTTTAAACATGTGTATATTAGTTGCGAAGGCTACCCAGCCCACCACTCACAAAATAGGTATTTTAATCTTTTAATTCAATTTACTTTTAAACATGTGTATATTAGTTGCGAAGGCTAGTGACTAAAATATAAATTTTGTCTTCACTTGTTATTTTTCATGGACAAGATTTGCATTGGATTTTGTTTTGGATATTTTGATTGTAGGCTCATATTTATTGCTACGTGGTGAGTATGGTGGCGACATCTAGACTCTTACTAAAGTTTTCTCATGCTGCATTGAAGAGAACAAGGAAAATGAGGGGCATTTTATTACTTTTCCTTTACTTACTTGCAAAGTTGTTTTTCATTTTTGTTTGTATCGAAAAATTCCCAAATATGATCACGAGTTCACGACTGCTCAACCGTATGGTCAGTATTTAGCTACGAAGTGATCGTATAGTATAGTGATTTTTTTTTTTTATGGAAAACTTTTTGCCCCCAAAACAAATTACGATCGTTTAAATAATTTTCATACAAACTATTATTTATGATAAATCGCCATACGAACTATACGCAACTTACAGTTTGTTCCTGAACCATTTTTTTGTAATTTTATGCACAAAACGTGAAGACGTGGAACAGTCGAGTCGTGCCACGTCATCTAGTTTCGGGCACGAAATCACAATAATTTTAGCTTAGGGGATAAATTATAAATTATGCATAGGTTGTATGGCTGTTTGTCACAAATAACAAATAATAGTTTGTAAAGTAAACTGAGAAAAATACAATAGTTTGGGGGTAAAAAATAATTACCTTTTTTTTTTACTATAGTAGAATTCATAATAACTACCTTTAATTAGTATGTTGACTAAGTAAACCTTTAAACTTGACTTAATCAATTAAATGTTGATACGACACTAAATATTCATGTAAGCTGTATGCCGGTATTTATGGAAAACGACCTCATTTCTTGAAAGGAGTATTTCTTCTAAAAGGTGGGCGAGCTGGTTTTGAGAGTAGCGACCTGGAGTATGAGGGTGAGCTCTCATATAAGGTCGCAACCTCTTATGATTTTATTTGCTTGCCGTTGTCAGATAGCTCGGTAGTGGCCTTTGTAAATATTAGGCCCGAATGGGCTAATATGGATTGTATTGTGGGGTCCCGACAGACTTTATTAAAAGAATCACAGGTCCAGGCCTATTCTGGTAATTTAAGCGAGAGATCTGTTATTTATGGGAACTTAGCATATATGAGAGATTCTAATTCTAAGCCGGTCATGGTATTTATGGAATTATAGTGGGAGAAGGTAACCCTAACTTGGGGAACACTTCTCTTGCCTATATAAAAGGGGTGCACGCCTCTCTTTATTTTTAAAATTAATCCTATTTTGAACTCTCGAAATATCTCTCGCACTTGCTAACTTAAGTATCGGAGGACCTTCGCCGAGGCCGTCCCCCGCCTTGGTTGAAGGTGTTGTTTTGCAGTATCGGTTAGGTCGCCAAGAGTTTTTTTTGGAAATCAACAAGGTCGCTGTGACGTAATTGGAAGCTATTTAGATCGCTGATCTCAAATTTGAGGTTAGTACCCCTTATTCTTGGTAACCAATCTTTTTGGTTTTATCAATGGCGCCGTCTGTGGAAAGAGGGACATCAAATCCTTGAGCAAAAGACGTGAGAAATTTCATAAGCGCAGTATGAAGGATAGAAACATGCAACCCAAGATCTTGGATTTCAGTCCCGGATCGAGCAAATCGAAGAAGAAGAGCAAGGCAGCGGAAATCAATAAAGAAGAGAAAACGGAAGACGGACTGACACCTCCCCACGGAGAGCCAGTGGTTCAAAATCTGGTTGGCACACCGCCACCCTCGCAAAATAACAAAACGAAAAGGAACCTGAAGGAGATCCACAAGCAAAGATGCCAGAGGTTATTGCGCAAAAACCAGTCTACATAGGGACGAAGGAGTGGAAAGATTTACCCAAAGATAAGCCCTGTCAAATCAATAAGGGGTTCTTGGAAGGGCTTATGAATTTTGTACCCCCCAAAAAATAGGAAGATCAGAGCAAGTACCTAGCCGGCAAGCTGGGTACTACGAAGGAAAAGGCTGATGAGTCGAACGGTGGACAGGAAGAAAAACCAGTAACAAAAAAGACGAAACAAAGCGGAGGGTCTCTGTCTCGGAGATCGTCTCGTAGAAGAAAAGGAAGCCTGGGAAAGCGAAAAACAGGGAGAGTCCTCCAACTCTACCTCGTCCTCAGAATCTTGCACTCATAGGTATAAGTACAAGAAAGCGAAAAAGTTAAAAATAGGGCGAAAGCACTATAAAAATCGAGGTCGGCGGTATAAGCATACCAGTTGTTTCACCCGAAAAATTTGACTATGCCTGAAACCAAAATCTTCGCCTAACGTAAACCTGACCTGCACCCATAAATACGTCAGGACCACTAGAGGTTTTACGGTGGAAACCTCTCTGATACTTAAGTCAGATAAGCGTATGGAGTATTTTAGTGAGCTAGGAAATGAATGCACAAGAAAGACATACCTCTCTCAGCCTTAAGGCTGAGGTATTTATAGTTTCCCAACAGGGACCCCATCCGGGATCTCGGAAACAAAGGCCGCGAATCTCGGGCCGTTGTGCAACCAATCATGACAAGTGGTCCCACTTGTCCCCTTAGGAGAGAACAGAGTGCCTGATCTGCCCTAAGCCTGCCCTTCCTATAATTATCTCAGAGAGAATCTATACCAGACCAGGCTTATCCTGGGCTGGGATAATTCCTTTCTTATCTCAATATACTTCTCTGACTTTCTTTAGGGGAGCCAGCTCAGGTTTTCTCAAGGAAAGGGCTGATCGGCTTAGACCCTGGATCAAATCACACACCCCTGATTTATTACTAAAGTCCTGATCTGTTCTTCTTGAAGACCAATTCCAGATCGGGAATTCGGGTCAGGTCAGGTTGACATGAAGGTGAGATCCCTCGCCTCAAACCTTTCTTCCCTCCTGAGTTGCACCAGGGGGATGTCTGTCACGTTCTTAAATTAGGTCAGGAGATGATTGGCCAGATCTGACTATTATCATCTTTTTAGACGTGGAGAGACGGCTCAGGTCATCCCAACCAGGTCTTTCTTAAGGTCAGGTCTATTTGGGCCAGACCAACCAGCCCCCCCCCCCCAAGCAGTTAGGATGAATCATGGGACCTAAAATCTCGTGCTGGACGATTGAAATTTCACGCCTTTTCAAATTCTAAATTGTCAGGCACGAATCCCGCTAAATTCGCTTTCCCCAATCCGGTCGTATCCTTTAAGGATGACCTGTGACGTCCTTTACTTATCTCTCGGCGATTGGGAATCCCAACATGCCTTTTCGAGTACTGTACGATTTGAGCGCATTGAATGCGTGTCATCTCATTCCCTTTTTTAATATTATGCCAAGACTTTATCTCCCATTTTCCCGGTTCATTCCTCACTTTTGTGTTTTCTTTACCAAAAAATCTCTCTCTCTCTAGCTGCTTCATTTCTCGCCGTCTTCCTCTCCCTACAAAGTTTCCAGTCATCTTCAAAAACACACCAGGTACTATTCCGATCTTTACCCTTAAAATTATGGCTACTTCATCTTCCTCTTCTTCTTCCTTTGACTTAAGTTCCTCTCCCAATTTGCCGGCAGCGCCCTCCTTTTCTCCCAACACCTCTGCCAAATGGGCTCCGACTATTCCTGGTCATCCTGACAACACAGTTTCCATTTTCAGTGACCGGACGGTGGAGGAATTGACGTCCAGATTCCATATCCCTGGAGAATTTTTGCTAATCTCTCCCGGCATGGGGGAAAGGGCCTATTTGCCCCGTACCGATCATTTGACCTTCTTCATAGATCAATTCCAGGCGGGGCTACGGTTGCCCGTCCACCCTTTCATCTTAAAGATTGCCAGTATGTACAAAGTTCTGGTGCACCAACTGGTTCCCAACTCTTTTAGGATAATTATAGGTTATAATTTGGCGATGAGGTTCGCCGGACTCACCCCTACCGCGGCGATGTTTTACTCATTATTCCAAGTAAAAAATGCTCCCTCCGACTATTTCTATTTATGCGCTCGCCCTGGCGTCCGCTTCTTAACCGGTGGCCCTTCTTCTCATAAGGCCTGGCGAAAGAAATTCTTTTTCGTGCACTATTCCGGTGACTGGGGGTTTCTCGCCAAATCCCTTGATGAACTTCCTACCTAGGACTTTTTGGCTGTGGGGGACAGGTATCCCGGTTGAAGAAAATTATTAACATGTTGAATCAGAACGCCCTTAACTTACCAAGCTCCTTACCCTTTCTACCCAGGAGTTCTTCTATTCCCGAGAGGAAACATGTCCCTTAACCCCTGAGAGAAGACATGATGCGCAAGTTTCTTGAGTCTCAACAGGTTGCCCAAATCCCCAAGATGAAATCCCAGGAAGATCAGCTTAGCGGGTCATCCAGGACCCGACCCGAACGTCGTGAGGTTTCCCCAGCATCTGCTGTTGATTTGACGGTGCATTCTGAGTCAGGGGAGGAACAAGAGCGCCTCTCTAGGAAGCGCGGCAGGTCTGGCAAAGGATCAGCTCAACCCGAGGCCAAAGTAGTGAATCCAAATGCCACCTGGTTCTCTAGCACCTCCGTTCTCAATTGTCCCGGGTCTGTAGCTATCCAGTTCATCCAAGGGCAATGCCCCTCTTCGGATCGGCAGACCCTAGAGAAATGGACTGATTCTGAGCTGATCGAGTCGTTATGCCAAGATGAAGCCAGGGTAATCATCCCCCTCCTTACTCCCATGCTTGTTTTTCCTTTACTTTCACATTTACTCATTGTGGTAAATAAATGCTATCTCCTTTTAAATTAGGCCGCAGCAAAGAGGTCTATCTTGGTGGCTCGTGCTCGGGGTGACCTCATGAATGCCGATTTGGCAAAAGAGCACAGTCAACTTCAAGAAAAATATAAGAAGATGACAGCTCTGTGCAAGGAGAGGGGGGCTGAGCTGAAGAGGGTCCGATTTGAGCTGAAGATGGCCAGGGAAGGAGAGGAGAGTGCTCGGGCAGAAGCATTGTCCGCTCGGGAAAAGGAGGAGGAAGCAAGAGCCGAAGTAGCCAGCCAGATAGAGGCAACTCTGGTAAAAGGTCGAGAAGAATGGAGGACCGAATTCTTGAACTCGGAGGATGGACTCCAGCTCATCCAGGTCATTAGAGAAGCGACTAAGTGATCTTTCCTCGAGTCTATGGAAATCTACCGGTTGTTGGTTCCAGAAGCCTTGGTGTATTACAACTTAGGTCTAGACGCGTACGAACAGTGGCTCAAGGAGAACCCCTCCATGCCCTATGATAGGACCAGACCTATCCAAGGAAATCCCGATCCCACCAGCTTCTCTTATTCATCCGAAGGAGACCGCCTTCATCAACTCGGAACTCATGAGTTCGCTGAACATGTTCTCCAACTTCTCCGGTCTCCCGCTCCTGAGTCCTCTTCTCACCCAGACCAGAGCATTACTCTAGCGTTGCCTGCTTCTAATCCCTCCCCGACCTTTGTTGTTCTGGGTGAGTTACCTGGTGGGGTGTCACCAAGTTATCTGTCGGAGGAGGATGCTGTAGAGCAATTTGCTAAAGATCTGGATGGAAGCGATGACAATGCGGCGAATTAGACTGGCCTGGGCGGCTTCTCTTATTTTCTTGCTCTTGTTTTGAATTTCGTCTGTACTCTAAAACAATATTTTTCCGTTGTTTTGTAATATATCTTTTTAGGGTTTCCTGATTTAAGGATACCCTAGTCATATCTTGGTGTGGAATGAACGTGCTTACCTCCTTTATCTACATGCTCCCTTTTTCTGCATTTTTTATCTTTTGTCATGGCCTCCTCATATTCACTTGAGATTGAAACCCTCAAGAAGAAAAATCTTTCCTTCTTCAACGAAAATTTCCGACTCTCGGACGAGAATGCCCAACTGCAAGAGAAAGTTTTGCAGATGCGCAAACTGTTGGATCGGAAAAGACAGAAGAAACAGTTTTATAAACGAGAATGGGCGGAGCTCCGCCTTCTCAATCGCCAACTCCAGGAGGAAAAGGTTGATCTTCTTGAATCAGTGGGTCGACTGACCACCGTCGTTGGTGAAGCGCACTCTACTGTCGACCACGGAAGTAGATATCGTGAATGACTCCATGCGGCTGAGCGTGAACTTAATCATCTTAGGCGCATTTTGGCCTCAACCTAGAAGATTACCTCCTTGTCTTTTGATGGCTTAGTGCCTGGTTGTTTCTCTTTAATTTTTTGGTAGTTATGTAATCGCTTTTGTATCCACCGAAATTAAGCAGCTTAATGAAATTTTCTAGTATTTTGTGAATGATCTTTTTGCTGTAAACTCTTGTTCGTGATCCAATTGTACTTGGATAATCCAGCCGGGATGGCCTGCTAGGATTCACGGTTTAGCAGATAACCAGATTAAACAGGCCGGGGCATCCCTACTTAGCCCATCCTGGCTTCACCCGATGGTCAGTTTAAATCCCAGAAAATGAGAAAAGCTTCAACAATCTTGTGATCCAAAAAATAAAATAAAATAAAATTAGAACCTACCCAATTTTGTTAGCTTTCATCAATCTCATAGAAACTAGTTGGCAATAGTATCATTTGGTGTTATTAACGACTAGTTATTAATTAATTTAGATAGAAATGTAGCTAGGGCGGCTCATTAATTAGTTTATTTGTAAATGTAGACGAATTAAGTTGCTTTCAAATATATGGTGCCGTAACTACTAATTACTAAACTTTCTATATAAACACACAATTCAGAGAATACCGACTTACATTGTGAGAATCATTATAAACTAGCAACATAATAAACACACACACACACACAAGTACATATAATGGCTTATGTTAGGGGATTTGTTCTGGTGATGGCGGTGTTACTTGTTTCTCTTACATTCAACAGTGATGCTCGCTATTTAGATGAAACAAACCCAAGTTTATTTGAATCAAATTCGGTGCCCCTTCAGACTACAGAGAACATTCAAGAAAGAACATACTCTAATGTAGATGATTCAAGTCAAGTTGGGGATGGAAAGGTATTTATAGGTCGTTGTGTTCTGTTAAGAAATTGTTAAGTGTTCATGTTACTTTTGTCACTCCAAATAAATAAGTCTATAATAGAATAATTTCGTACTTTCATCATTCTATGCTAATAAATGCTGAATGAGAAGATATACACGTGATAAGGAGAAGCATTCTTTTGCTTTTTCTCTATTGTGTGTTCATTAAATAAATGGAGTGATATACATACTATTTAATAAATAATATTATTGTGCTAATGTTTTTGATTTTCTTGTCTATTTTTCTTGATTTAGTTGTGACTTGTCTTTTTTGAAATTTATGGTTCTGTTCAAGATGATGATAATCGTTCGAACAAAGAATAAGAAAGCACGATAAAATGGGTAAAAGAAAATGGAGGGAAATTTATACATCATGTATTATAACGATTTTCTAGGTTTGCAATATAAAGTTTTTTTTTTTATAAAATACATCCTATAATATACGAGTGTGATAAAATGCATCCTCCAATCAACCAACTTGTCCTAACTCACCAAAAATCACTTGAACTCGCGTATTGACAGAATGAAGTTGCATTTTAGCAAACCCATATACTTTTTCGGGAGGCTTTTTTATCAAAAGGCTAAAATGTAAAATACCCATAATATCCTTGTGGTGGTGGCAATATGGTACCGGTTACTATGGAAGGTAGCATTTTCCAGGTTGCAGTTCACATTAAAAAGAAAAATCCAAAACAGCAGAATGTACAATACTCCAATGTTTTATGTACACATAGTGATGACGACTGAAATGACCCACTTATATGAGAATTCCATAAAAGCTATGAGCATAAGCACTCGAAAATACCGTTAACGCTTGAAACACCTTCGGGGGCTGGATCATGGTCCTTGTTGTCTTAATCGAGTTCATGTACTTAACCTTCTCATCGTCCACTAATATCCTTGGCACGTCTGACTATTAAAAGATGGTTAGAAGTTAATATAAAGTCAATATAGTGTTGTAACAAAACTATTTGATAAATATTCAAATTTTCTTGTACATTTTATTCTAAAAGATTATCTCATCTATTATTACCGTGCTCCTAACCTCATTCACGAGGTTACATTCATCTGTAACAAAAGGAACATCGACTTCCTTCTCCTAGTCATGATCATAAATCTCTTCTATTGCAACACCACCTTCCTTGCCTGATCCGTTTTCCCCTTGTTCACAAATCGATGAAACAAACTATTATGTAATATAAACTAATATATTTAATTATTTACATTTTCCAGTTTACACATATAAAAAGTAAATTTTATTTTATTTATTTAAACCATAAATGAATGAAAAAAATACACCCTCCACCCCCACCCCTCACCTCCAACCCAATTTTTCCGATTCGGCGGTTCGATTTATGATTTATCATTCATATAAAAAAATTAATAAAGATGTTAAAAGTACCCCAAATCCTAAACGCTCCTCAAGAGCTCCATCTTTTCACACAGGTGTGACTAGAAAAAGTTTGAGTACGTATAGAATTGACCATATTTGATTCTTCTATACAATAAAGGCCCATTTCAGCCGTTTCTCTTGTACACTATTGTTATTTTTAATAATATAACAACAAAATAAAAATAACATATAAATGATTATATATATATATATATGTGTGTGTGTGTGTGTGTGTGTGTGTATTTATTATAATTATTATCTGAATATATTTTTTGTTAAGAAAAGATGTAAATATAATAATAATAATAATAATAATAATAATAATAATAATTATTATAATAATAATTAGGGTATCATAATTATGTTCATAAAATTTATACATAATAAAAAAAACACTAATTTTACATGACTTTTTAATTAAAAAAAACTAAATCATAATTAATCTCTTTTCAAAAAGAAGTTATCCCTACGTGCCTTTTTTTTTTTCTTTTACATGTCTTTTCTTCTCTCTTTAAATATTGACAAATCAATACTCCACATAAATAATTTGTTGAAAATACAAGGTACTTTCAAATCCCTCAACCCAAACACAACCTAAAAGTCCCAATTGAATACAAGACCTTAAAGTACGGCTAACCATTAATTAGTCTATTTAACTTAATACAATTTTTTAACGACTTATATTATTATTCTATAATATTATTATGTTTTTTATTTTAAAATTTATTAAATAGTTACATGAATTTATATAAAAAGTTTATTATATAATTTCTCTAATTTTTAACTTTGAGATTTATTTAGTATTTTATTAAAAGGGGCATTGACCATATTGTCCTATAGGTAAATATATCATCCCAAATAGTCCATTGATATTTTAACTTACCATTTAATCCAAAATACTAATTTAACCTTATTTACCAATTTTTTGTTCAATATTTTTTTTTCTTTCAAGTTTAATTAAACCAAGATTCATATTATTTTATATCCATACTACTTCATAATAATTTCATACTACAAAATCCATACTACTTCATATTAATTTCATATTACAAAATTCATATTACACGCCGCCGTCCGTACTACGTCATAATAATTTCATACTACAAAATCCATACTACTTCATATTAGTTTCATACTTCATCCGCCGCCACTTCATATTAATTTCATACTTCATCCGCCGCCGCTAGTAGAATCTCATACAACATCGTAAAATTTCATACTAATATTCCTTTACAATTTCAAAAATACATACTTCTAGTCACTTGCAAAACAAAATTTAATACTATTCATTTAAATTTATTTATTTGCACCGCCATTTCAAATATTCATCTTGAATTCAAATTGTAAATAACTACTTATTATTGTAGCAATTTGCGTGGCTAATTTGAGTTTTCTCAAGAATTTGTTAGACTAAGTTTATGAGCTGCACGTTTGACATGTATAAGAGTTTAAAATGTATAAATCTGTGGGGTAAATTATTTAGGAAATAGATTTTCTTAGCAACACAATAGATTTGGTTTTTCAAAATTTGGCTCTAAGTTAGTTTAATTACAAAAATGTCGTTACTACCTTCATGTAAGGTATAAAAAACATGGGGAATTTTTTTGGCCTGTGAAGGAGAGAATGGAGTAAGTTAAACAAATAGTAAAATAGAAAATGCGTGAAAAAGAGAAGAGGGGGTATTGTAGACAATTTATATCATGATTTTTGATTAAATGGTAAATATTTGGCTTAAATGGGATGAATTTTAATTAGGTGATTAAATGGCAATTAAGTGAGATTAATGTGTATCAAATGGGAATCTTTTCTTATTAAAATATTTTATTTTTTTCTATAAAAGTTCTCAATTGATTTTGTAACCAAAACCTCTTTTTTTATTACTTTTTTTGTTATTATTGTTGTTTTTTATTGGTATTAACTTTTTTAGGTTTATGAAATAGTTATTTAGATGTTAAATCACACTTTATTATATTTTTATATAATTTAAAAGTATTTTAAGATTTTATATTATAATATTTTATAATATTTATGTTATAATTTTCATTTTTTAGTATATTAAATATTTATTACATTATAATTATTAAAGACTAAAATATTAATATATAATATTATTAAGTTTTTTTTAAAAAAACCGATTAATTAATTATTTAAATCTAAACAATAGTTTATTATATTTATTTTTTAATTTCATGTTTTGAGATTGATTTAATATTTTATTATAATAATTTATGTTTGTCTCCCAAAGTTCTCAATTAATTCTGTGACCCAAAATCTCTTTTTTTTAACACTTTTTTTGGTAGTTTATTTATATTTTGTTTATTAAAAAATCACACTTTATTAAATTATTATCTAATTTAAAAATATGTTGAGAATTATTTATAATATTTAGCACATTTATATTATGTTTTTCTATCATACAATTATTCGTGATTAAATATTTACTTATCTTGATGTATAATTTGTAATGACTTGCATTATTACTCTATAATATCACTAGTGGAAAAAAGTTGATTGGTGGCGCTTCATAAGTGGCGGCTCAAGTAGGAACCGCTGCCAAAAGTGAAAAGGCAGTGCTTATTAACCAAGAACTGCTGCTTAAGAAAATAAAAAAATTAAAAATTTGGCACTTGTTGAATACCAACCGCTACCAATAATACTATAAAAGGCGGTTTCATTTCAAACCGTCACTAAAAAAAATAATCGGGCGGCATTTCTATAATATAACCGTCACAAATAATAAATATCGGGCAGCGCTTATTTTCATAAGCGCGGCCAATAATAGACATCGGGATTTTGGCAACGGTCATCCATAGAATCGCTACCCGACAGCCCTTTTAGCCGCGCTTCGAAGAACAACCGTCGCCTAAACTTTTCCCCAAATAGTCGGGAAATTAAAATTTGGATGAACCCTAATTATTTTCAGCGTATTGCAGATCAAAACAAGGAGCGTAGCAGATCAAAACAAGGCGCGTAGCTGTGAAGAGTGGTGTGGAGAACTGGGTTGCTAAATCGCGTACTATCAAGTAGCCTAATTCGAAAGAAAAATCTCGAGGTTTAGCTGTCTGTAAGTTCCTTTTCATTTCACTTCAATTTTATGTTTTTTCTTTATGTTCTAGATTTGGGCGTATTTGGATTGATTATTTTAGGTATTCCAAGAATAGGCCGATTAGCTCTGTTTTATAGATAATGCGTGTGATTTCAATTCGGCTTTTTAGGTTGGTGATTAAAGTCAGGGTGATTGCTTTCCTCTCAAATTTGGTGGTATTTTTGTGTATTGGTACACTTCAATTTGATCGAATCCAAGTGTATTTGAAAAATGATACAATATATGTTGGTCTCTCTCTCTCTCTCTCTCTCTCTCTCTCTCTCTCTCTCTCTCTCTCTCTCGGTTCGAATCGAATCATACTCCTGTTCTCTCAATCCAAATGAAATTCTGTGAAAAGGATCCTCCAACGAATTTGTTCATACATGTAAATGCTGAGTTACTGCAGTAGAATAATGGTTTTTATAAGTTCGAGATATTGTTCGTTACTAACCAATTCCGAGTACCAGCAAGTATTGCAAATTAACTTTATTAGCAATATTGATAGTTTATTTAGCTATATGGCTAACTGTTTGCCATATTATGAAGTTGTCTTCTATGTTTTTAGTTTACTTTGAAAAAAATCCTTTTTGCCTAAACTTTCTAGTAGGTTGTCAAGACGTTGCGCATGAGATTACGGTGTTAATTAATTCATAGTTTTTCCATTATTGCTCATATATGTGTTCATAATGCCTATATCATTTCTTGATTTCGTCTGTGAAAGAGTGTGTGTTTTAAGTTAATATATAAGGACAATTGTTTAGAAATCTTTAACTTGTTGCAAATTGAACTCTGGACTTATTGGTTTGACGGCGGCAGGGAGGATAAAAGGGTTGTGGCAGTGGTGGTGGTGGTGGGTCAGGAGGTCATTTTAGTCGACCTTGCCGAAGGTGAAGGCGGATGCCATTGTCGTTCGGTATTTGGTATTGAGCTTTAGGGGTTAGTCTTGAAGTTTTAGGGAAAAAAGGGATAAAATTCACGAGCTGGACTGCGACTCAGTCGATCGACTGAGGAGCAATCGATCGACTGGCAGTCGATTGACTAAGGGTCAGTCGATCGACTGCTTCGCCCAAAATTGCCAAACCTTCTGTACTCAAGTTGATTCGGAGAGATCTAGTCGATCGACTGGTCAATCAGTCAATCGACTGATTCGAGTGCTCCGGCTCCGACTATAACCCTTGCCTCCCTTTCCTCAACTCGAGAATTTTACTTACGAATTATTATTGGGAGTTATAGTCTTCTTTCCTTAGTTAAGGGTTATTAATCATTATGTTGATGAATGTATGATGTGATAATTTTATTATTATTATTATTATTATTATTATTATTATTATTATTATTATTTTAATTTCTACTAGCATAAAGAGAGATAAAAAAAGGGAATCTCCTTTCTTTTCACCCAATTTGATGAGTTGTTAATTAGCCAATTGTCCAACATTTCCCCACAGTATGCTTTAATTTCTAAAAATATTCTCACTTTCTTGTCTCAATGGAATTACTTTTTTCCTTAAATTGATCCTAGGGAACTAATTATTATAATATCATATTGTATTACCAGAAAAAGTTGAAACTAATTCAGAAAAAAGAATCTCATTATTTAGATTCTAGTAATGAGTTATTTGACCAACACCAATAGTAATAGTAAAAAAAAATATATTAAGAATCTGATTAAGAAATTTACATTAATTGGAGAAACCAAACCAGTATAAATTGTGAAGCCAACCAAGATCTGGGTTGAGTGAGAAAGCGAGAGGTAAATAAAGCATGAAGACATATGAGGCCTAATTTCTTCGTTTTCTTCTGTAATCCCTCATTTAATTCTCTTTCACCTCCTAGATCAGTTTAGTTGACTAAATTGTTAACATATCTAATTAGTTGACTAATTTCTGTGATTAGATTAGTTGACCAATCTGATACTTCCCAGCTCCACTTCTCATTTCTCCTTCTCCCTTTTTTACTTGTCCACCTACATCAATCCTGTAATATACAAAATCTTGTTTAGGGATGGATCGAAGTTGGATGTACGGGCTTCATTGAATTTATATATTAATATAACCAATCTTTATTATTTACTTTTTTTTCAAGTGTCGCAAGCAACCGGGGCCTACCGAGTGCGAATATTATGTGATGAAGTATATGGACGACATTGTCAACAATTCTCCCAATAGTCGAAATATTGGAGTGGTAAGTTGGTTTATTTATTATTATCTTTAATGTTTATATAGTGAGAAGTTTTAAATCATAATTAGTTAGTATTAATAAATATAGTATTTTGTTTCAATATTTTGAATTTAAGGATTGGATACCGAATCAAGATCCTTATTCACCGTTGGAGTTCGATGATATTCGAAATGTGTTTGCGAGATATTTTATTGACGTTCTTCTAAATACTTAATTGTAAGCATATGTTGAGTATATTGATGAGATTAAATAGTTATGGTGTGAGATGATATATTTGAATGATTTTTGTTTGCTATTTATGACATGAAGGATGTTTGTTTGGACAATTTGTATTTGTTATGAATATTTTGGTTTGTAGGATTTATAATAAATTTTGGAAATTTTAGAATTTTTGGAGCGTATTTTGTGAATTTAGCCGATTTTGTGAATTTTTGGAGCTGTTTTTGTGAAATTTAGAAGCAAGCAAAAAAAAAAAAAAATTTTGCAGCGGTTCTAAGCTAAGAAGCGCTGCCGAAAATAGAAACCGGGCAGCGCTTCTTAGCTAAGAAGCGCTGCCAATAATAGTTTTAGCAGCGGTTCTTAGATAAGAAGCGCTGCCCGATTTAGGTTTTTGGCAGCGCTTCCTAAATAAAAAGCGCTGCAAAAACTACTTTGGCAGCGGTTCTAAGCTAAGAAGTGCTGCCCGGTATCGGTTTTTGGCAGCGGTTATTATCTAAGAACCGCTGCCAATAATAGTTTTCGCAGCGCTTCTTAGCTTAGAAGCGCTGCCCGGTTTCTGTTTTTGGCATCGCTTCTTAGCTAAGAAACGCTATTAGCAGCGGTTCTTAGAGAAAAACCGCCACCCGAATCCAATTTTAAGCTGCGGTTTTGAACCGCCGCCCGTTTTTTTTTTACTTTAAGCGTCGCTAGGATTAGAGGCAGTTCATAACCGTCTCTAAGGCTGTTTTGAACCGACTCTAATCGCCTTTTTTGCAGTAGTGTATATTTTGAATTATTATTTTTCAAATATATTAAATAATTATATTAATTTAAACAATAGTTTATATACTTTTTATGGTTTCAAGTTGAGGTTTACTTCGTATTATACTATAATATTTTATATGTTGGTTTTTATTTTCTTAACTTTTTTTAAATTTATTAAATAGTTATTTAAAACTTATTTTTATGTTTATGAGAAGTACTCAATTTTGTACTAATTTTAAAAAAAGTTTCACATTACGTTATGTAGGTTTAAAAGAAGTTAAAACATCTTCCTGAATATGGATTGTTGACTGACGGTTTTTCATAAATACGTGATTTACTAATTAATGATTTATTTTATCTTATTTAATATTTTGACTTTCTCGCCAAGATTTAATTGTTTAGGAGAGATTTGATATTTATCATGTTTATCATTTATATTACTTAGTCTTAGATTAGGTAATTCTCTTTCTCTTATATAGAACTCGTATATTGTAGTATATATTATTTAGGAGTGCAGGATTTTATCTTGTTTTCTTTATATTAATATTTATATAAAATATATTATGTATATTTATTAGTTGATTTTGAATTTTAGGGCTAGCAAATATTATTATGACTCTAGAGATTTGGTCTTATTGTCTTACTAATGATATTTTCTTGCTTCATATTGCATATCTCTTTTTTCCTAATTTTGTAGGTCTCTTATACAAGTATGGTGTGTCTATATAAAGTTGAGGGATTACTCACATACGATTCACGATTTTAGAGAGAACAATTGAAGCAAAATCACTTTAGAGAAAATTTTATTCTTGATGCAAAATCTTGAAATTGTTGGATGCGAATGCACATGCCTTCGGCATCCACTATAGCATCATGCATCCATAAATGATTATTTCCATAGTTTTTAATATTTTCATTAAGATCCAATATTGTGGTTGTGAATCTTAATATTTGGACGAGTTATAATGATTTAGATCATATATACTTTTAAGGAGTTTTAAATTTATCTTTATTTAGTGAATTATGGCTTTTGTAATCATTGAAACGCGAGTTTTAAATAATAAAGATTTTATCCCTGTTGGCTCGACAATAAGAATAAATTATTCTTATAGTCAAAAGTTCTATACATATGTCTTTTATTTTATGCTGCTATTTATTTAATACATTTTACAACACACGTTTTATTTTGATTAAAACTGTAAATCGAGATCTACAATTCTTTCAAGTGGCATCAGAGTCAACACTTAATTTCACTAAGTGACGATCTTCTTTTGCTAACTTATAGATTCATAGTCGGGTGGGTACGATACCCTTCCCCATATCCTTGATGGATCTAACAAGGGAACTTGAAAAGTCAAGATGCGTGTCTACATCAAATCAATTGATGAACGGGCATGGTCTGTAGTACTTCACAAGTGGACACCTCCATGGTTATGGGCATGATGTTTTTAAGTCTTCAGCATCTGTTTTCGACGTGTCTAAGAAAGGTAGATCGAAATAAAAGAAGCAAAAGACCCAAAAGAAGCAAACAAAGATGATTTAGAGGAAATCTGCTAAGGCCTCGAAGAAAGGGGGAGATGTAGTCGCAGATGCGATTACGGATGTGATTGCCGATGTTAATGGCTTTCCTGCCAACAATGAGTCTACTGCTGCTACTATTGGTGGGCGTGAGTCTCCTGTGCCCATGAAGTCCTCCGATTCTAATTCTAATTCTAATTATGGCCTCGCAATTTTCCGTGGCAAGACATACTCGTTCCTCCTCCGCTTTGGTGCCCGATTGTTATGGTTGCTAACCCTAATTCAGCCGGAGTTGGTGAATTTGGCGAAGAATGGGAAGAAGAGGCAACAAATTAGGATAAAGGTGGGACTTTGGACGTTTTGGGAGAACCATTGAACACAGGGCGGATTAAAGGGGACAAAGAAAACGGATCGGTTCACGGGCGCCGGGCTATTGCAGTCGTGGGCCGAGAAGTGAAGGACCCAGTCTTTAATTGATAAATGGGCTACTAATCTTGGGCTTACCAGTTATTTAAGGATCCTATAATAATGGGCTATTTTAATTAGTTGTTTTATTTGTTGCATTAGGGCACATTATGTAAATGGTCCCCCCCTATGTTTATAAATAGGGTGAGAACATGCATGTTTGGAGCAAGCAAGATTATTACAACATTTCCTACCTACCAATTTCTCTCTTTTCCTCCCATTTCTCCCTCTCCTTCTTCTCGAAAATTACAACACAATCCACACCAAATTCATACAAAATTACAAAAATTAATTACATATACCAATAACCTAACATTTGGTATCTAGAGCCCATCCTTCCTTGGCTATGGCTAATGGTACTAGACTGAAAGACCTGCAAGAGATACAAAAGAAATTAGAGATCAACTTACAGTCTGAAAATATGAAGAGAACAGCAAAGGAGCAAGAAACACAGGAGCAATTTCATGGTATTAAAGCTGAGATACAGGAGTTAAAAATAGGGTTTATGGACAGGCTAGATCACCTCACACAAACCCTAGCAGCTATGCAATTGCAGCTCCTCAATATGAACAAGGGAAAAGCAACAGCTGAAGATGAATCCATTCTGGGATCCCCTTTCTCTAACCCTCTCTATGAGGGCAGTCAGTCAAGATCACAGACAGCAAGAAACAAGATACTTACAGAACAACAAACCCCACAGATAATCAACCCCTTGCCCAAAATTGATTTTTCCAGGTTTGATGGATTAAACCCTAGGAGCTGGATACTCAAATGCAATGGGTATTTTAAATTAATACCCAACATCCCAGAAACAAAAAAGGTAACTCTAGCCACCATCCCAGAAACAAAAAAGGTAAATGCAATGGGTATTTTAAATTAATGCCCCTATTACTTTTCAGTCATTAATGAATCAGGTTTTAAGGGCTGTCTGAGCAAATATGTCTTAATTTTCTTTGATGATATACTAATATACAGCAAGGAAAAGGAAGCACACTTGAAGCACATTGAAGTAGTACTGACCATATTGAGGGAGAATACATTATTTTCTAAGAGAAGCAAGTGCCAGTTTGGTGAACAGTAGATTGAATACCTAGGGCATATCATATCTGCAGAAGGAGTGTCCACAAATCCTCAAAAGGTAGAATGTATGGTCAATTGGCCTAAACCTAACACTGTTAAGAAATTGAGAAGTTTCTTAGGGCTGACTGGTTACTACAGAAGGTATGTCAAGGGTTATGGGGTTATTTGCAGGCCTCTCACAAATTTGCTGAAGAAAAATCAGTTTAATTAGGGAACTGAAGCTGAGAAGGCTTTCCAGCAACTTAAGAAGGCCATGAGCACTACACCTGTCCTGGCTCTACCTGACTACACTTAACCATTTACCCTAGAAACTGATGCCAGTGGGTATGGAGCGGGTGTTGTGTTAATGCAACAAGGGAGGCCCATTGCATACATGAGTAAAACACTTTGTCCAAGGAGTCAAGGCTTGTCTGTATATGAAAGGGAGTTCTTAGCTGTCCTAATGGATATTCAGAGGTGGAGGTACTATTTGCAAGGCCATAAATTTATTATCAGGACTGATCAGCAGGCCCTAAAACACCTGTTGGATCAGAGAGTTATGTCCCCTATGCAGCAGAGGTGGATCACCAAGCCTTTAGGACTTGACTATGAAATGCAGTACAAGAAGGGGGTTGAAAAAGGAGCATCAGATGCACTATCAAGGAGGGGTGAAGATATGGAGAGTTGTGAGTCTATTAGACTTGTGGTTCTAGGGTGGGTGCAGGAGGTAACAACTACCTATGCCAAGGACCCATTTTGTAACAAAATCTTGGCTAGCAAGAGTATAAACCCTACCTTTTTTCCTAAGTACACAATCAATGGGGGAATTATCAGGTATAAGGGCAGGCTAATGGTTGGACAAGATGACACAGTAAGGAAACACATACTATCAGTGATGCATGGGTCAGCTTATGGTGGTCACTCTAGGATAAATGGGACCAATATTAGGTTGAAGGGTGTTTTCTTCTGGCCAAAAATGAAGGGTGATGTTATTAAAATGGTGTAGTCTTGTGATGTGTGTATGAGGAATAAGCCAGATCATGATGGCCATCCTGGATTACTACAGCCCTTGCCCATCCCAGAGCAGGCATGGACCCACATCTCAATGGATTTCATAGAAGGGTCACCAAAGTCAGGGGTAAAGATGTAATTTGGGTGATAGTTGACAGGTTTACCAAATATGGGCACTTCTTAGCTCTTTCACACCCTTACACTGCTCAATCTATAGCTAAGGTGTTCCTAGAAACTATCTACAAGTTGCATGTCCTACCAGTGAGTATTATATCAGATAGGGACAAGGTTATTACTAGTACATTTTGGAAGGACCTATTCAAGTTGCTAGGAGTTCAGCTCAACCTATCCTCAGCCTACCACCCTCAGACAGATGGGCAAACTGAAAGGTTGAATCAGTGCCTAAAGAACTACTTGAGATGCAAGACCAGTACTACACCTAGGCAATTGATTAAATGGCTATCTCTTTCTGAACATTGGTACAACACCAATTACCACACAGGCCTGAAAATAACCCCATTCCAAGCCCTGTATGGCTACACACCACCCCTACTATATAATGGACCCTACATAGATGCAATGAATGGAGAATCTAAGGACCTTATGCTACAGAGACAGACCATGCTTAAATTGATAAAGGAAAACCTCATGCATGCCAAGAACCGCATGAAAACCAATATATACAAGTCAAGAACAAAGAGGGCTTTTGAAATAGGGGATCAGGTTTACCTCAAATTGCAGCCTTATAAACAAAACTCCCTGCACCTCCGCAAGAGTTTGAAGCTGGCCTCCAGGTATTATAGGCCTTACCCTGTGATTCAGAAAATTGGAAAGGTAGCAAATAAATTAGAATTACCAGCTGGCTCAAAGATACACCCAGTATTTCATGTATTCTTGTTGAAGGGAAAACTAAAGTCAGAAGTGTTACCTCTCGAGGGGATGCCGGAGATTGACGTAAATGGAGATTTCAAAATTGCTCCCAACCAGGTGCTAGAACAGCGACGCATAATCAGGAAGGGGGAAGAAATTGAACAATTGTTAATTGAATGGGGAAACCCTAATTTGGGATTGGTTTCCTGGGAGGATACGAAATGGGTAGCTAAAAAGTTTCCGACTTTAGATCCTTGCGGTCAAGGATCTGAAAATCGAGGAAGTATTGTTATGGTTGCTTAACCCTAATTCGGCCGGAGTTGGTGAATTTGGCGAAGAAGGGGAAGAAGAGGCAACAAATTGGGATAAAGGTGGGACTTTGGATGTTTTGGGAGAACCATTGAACACGGGGCGGTTTAAGGGGGACAAAGGAAACAGATCGGTTCATGGGCGCCGGGCTGTTGCAGTCGTGGGCCGAGAAGTGAAGGACCCAGTTTTTAATTGATAAATGGGCTGATAATTTTGGGCTTACCAGTTATTTAAGGAATCTATAATAATGGGCTATTTTAATTAGTTGTT
>BMAC01000108.1:671986-682812 GCA_014905375.1 Phtheirospermum japonicum
ATCTGACATATAATTTTGAAATGTCCAATTTCTCTTCAAAAATTTTACATGGTGCAAAATAAGATATGAACAAGAAAATAAAGAAAAATATATAATATAGTTAAATAAAAGTATAAATATATTTATTATTTATAAATCTCATTAAAATATCCATCAGGATCAATAGTACAATATTGTTTATCAAATTATATGTAGTATATCAATGCAAGAACTTATTTATAAAAATTGACAGAGTTCTTATAAATACTCGACATATTAATATGATTTAAAAAATCTCCTATTTTATTAAGTCAGAAATTATTTACTAAGCAAGAAAAAAAGAAAACAACTCTTCTATAGTTCTAGGTTATAATTCTAGGTGGAGACTTTCGTCAAAATCTTCCTGTTTATGCCAGAGGGTAGTCGAGAAGATATTGTCTATGCCAGTATATGCTCATCTAGATTAGATTTTTTATAATTCAATTATAGGTTCTTAAGTATTTAAACTTAATTATATATTATTATATTTTTTATTTATGTGATTTTATATATTCACTATTATGCCATGTTATTTTATAATAGTTATGTTTATTTTAATATTTATATATATATATATATATATATATATATATATATATATATATTTAAATACTTATTTAGAAGTTTTAATATAACTTTTCTACAAATTTTATAAAATTTTCAAATTTATTTTATATATTTTATATTTTGATGATTCAAGTTTATTGAATAAGTATTTTATATTTTATGATTTTATCAAC
Source organism: Phtheirospermum japonicum (assembly GCA_014905375.1). NCBI lineage: Eukaryota > Viridiplantae > Streptophyta > Magnoliopsida > Lamiales > Orobanchaceae > Phtheirospermum > Phtheirospermum japonicum. Next base: position 672,745 of record BMAC01000108.1, read on the forward strand.
TTTTTGATCTACATTATAGGACATTATCTTATTAAGTTTAGCTCACAAGCTTAAAAAATAATTTTCTCAACTTTTAAATTTATATTAACTTATTTTTTCTCAAAATTAATATTGATAAACACTTTTAAAAAAGTCCCTAAATAATTTCTTGCATTTTACAAGTAAAAGCTCAAGAAAATTATTTATTACCAAGAACGGTGTGATTATAAATAGAATAAATAATGTTACAATTTGTGTGTATTTTTTTCAACTTTATTTTATTTAATAATTAACTTCACTCTTTTGAAACCACGTGCCTTGTTGTAATATATATAAATAGTTTGTGATATAAATAATACTATGTTTTTATTCATTTTGTATTTTGTATTCTTAATTATTATTATTATTATTATTATTATTATTATTTTCATGGAACTCCTAATTATCTTATGATTAACTTAATTATGAAAATAATTTAAATAAAATTCGTTTTTAATGTTTAAATAAACCTAAGCATGTGAACTAATTTTATTCGACACAATCGCACATCACATATAAACATCACATGTTGGGTTCAACCAATTGATGTTATTTCAAAATAGTGATGATATTCGTATGAGATACTGGTACATATTGATGTTATAATATAACGTCACAAATACTTTGTATTTTAATTCTTAGAATATTTATTTTGTTAATATTTCACCAATACGATACGATACAAGTTGAAAAAATAACATTAAAAAAATGACGCATATCTATTCGCATATTGATAGTTAAGAGTCTAAAGGAATTGGAAATTCTTTGCTGGAGAATGACATGATTGTATTTCGTATTTATTAATTCAAATTATCAAGCTGATAATATTTCTTTCAAAATCGACGTGGGTCTCAAAAATTTTCCAATTTGTTAATGTTCAGATATAATTAGCTGCTCTTCTTGAACGGGAAAAACTAATCATTTGGGGTGAAACACCAATGGTGAGTAGATTTTGTTTTGAAATTTTACATAAAAGTTTGAAATTTATTGCACCTGAAGAAAGAAATGACTTACCATTTGCCGGCAAGGTTATAATTCTAGGTGGAGACTTTCGTCAAGCTCTTCCTATTGTGCCAAAGGGCAGTCGAGAAGATATTGCCCATGCCAATATATTTTCATATAGATTGTGGGAAAACTGTAAGATTCTTCGATTGATGAAGAACACGAGGTTAACTATCCGACAATAAATGTCAACATATGTTGAATGTGAAATTAAGGATTTCTTGGATTGGATACTCCAAATTGGTGATGGTAAAATTGGTACATAAGTGGATGGTCAAACTTTAATCGATATATGATCGAAGATTTCTCGACGCTCTAGAAATCGTCTCCGCAATAGTACAGAGTCGACTGTAGGTGCGGTGAGTTGTCCCGAGTCGTGTCTCTCGAGGATGGATGTGATCAGCGTTCGGTTTTCTTTATCGTTCTTATCGTCGATTTTCCTTAAACTAATTTAAACCTAGAAAGCGATAATCATTTTTCGGTTTCTATAAATAGGATTGAAATTGAAAATTAAGATTTAAAAACATTAAAACATTTAAAGGAAATTAAAGCTGATATTAAAAACGATCTATTTAAACTAATTAACTTATTAAAACTTAATTATTTGAAATTAGTAAAATGGAGGGAAAATTAAAGTCAACTTATTTGAATAAGTCAACATAATTACTTAGTATAAATTAAGGGCTTAAAGATGAAGATCTTAATAAACTTTTACTAACTTAGAAATTGATTGTAACTTAATAACTTAAAAGCATAAGTTTATAAGCTAGAAAGCTAGAAAATGATATTGAAAGTTTGAAAAACACAAGAGATACTAAACTATGATCCAAAGCACAACACAATATTAAAAAGAAATAACATGGAAATGAAACTAAATTAAAGGAAAGAAGTTACCAAATGTTGATTACACAAAAGCTTGAATGAGAAAGCTTAAAAGTTGATGGATCTTCACAAAAGATAGCTTGAAACAAAGCTTGAACATAAACTAGCTTAAATCTAAACTTAACTAATCTATATCTAATTACTAGAATTTATAGGAATTAAAATGAAGTAAAAAGATGAAAAGCTGCTTTTTCTGGTTTTTGGAGGAGCTTCCTGGGGAAGAAGCTCTGATGCAAGTTGTTCTCCTTGAAATGACGTCTGATTGCTTAATATCTTCAAAAATCTGCTTTTCAGTCGATCGACTGAGAAAAAGCAGTCGATCGACGTCGATCGCCTGGCAGTCGATCGACTGCAATATCAAAATGGCCTGAAGCCCTGTAATTCAGTCGATCTCCGGAGGGGTCCAGTCGACCGACTGCAGTCGATCGTCCAAGTAGGCAGTCGATCGACTGCCATGTCAAAATCTTCAAAACTCGCTGGAATCCAGTCGATTTCAGCCGGTTCAGTCGATCGACTTAAAGATCAGTCGATCGACTGAACATTCAGTCGGTCGACTGGATTCCAGCGCCCGGCTTGATTTCTCGTATTTTTCGCGTCCGCCGGTTTATCGAACCTCGTCCGTTGCGCCTCCTTGCTTTGTCTGTCCAATCCCGAGTCGAGTATCAACGATTCCAACGAGCGTGGGCCCCGCTTGGACGTCCTATGGCCGAGAAAAACGGAAACGTGAAAAAACTACGAAAATAAATAAGAAAAACGTACAAAAACTAAGAAAATCTAAAAATACGAAAAACGGCCTACCCGACTCCTAAATCAACAAAAAGCAAGCGAAAAACACGCAACGTGAAACAAAAACGAAAATGAAAATATGTACAAAAAGATGCAAATCAACCACCCCACACTTAGAACGGTTGCTTGTCCTCAAGCAAAACTAACGTATATTTACAAAACTACCCCCGACCAACCCTAGGCTAATGCACAAAAATAGTTCGAGACGTCGTACGCTACGTTGTTTGTTAGCTTCGGCTAAAAGGACGACACTGTGATTTGCTAAGGTAATTTAGATCGATTTCCGAAACCTAAAAGGACTTAAACGATCCAACAAGTCGGTTTCCCCGTCCTTGCCCCGGCTAAGGTCTATCCACGCTCGAACCTTTAATCGACTCCCGACTAGCCAAGATCATCAACACTTCTCTTTTACAAAAGTATACTAAAAATCGAAACAAATTGAAAAACGTGCTATACAATAACTTCAAGGATTTATAACGTATCCTTGTTTATTCATCTCTTTTCGTATTTTTCTTTTCTTTTTTTTCTTTTTCTTTTTTTTTTTTATGTACCGTAGACGTGAGGTACTTGCATAATAATGTGGAAATACGAGGCTATCAAAAGACTCCGATCATTCGTTGCTACTAGCAACTTTCGAATTTTTCGATCGAGCACGTGGAGCAATTGATGACTCCAAATTACAACAAAAACCTATAGAGAGTGTTTAATGACGAGGGCTAGTCGAGGCACTAGTTCCAAACGAGCACAAGGATAGCACGAAGCTAAAACCGAACGGGAATCCCAACAAGTTAAACCACCTAAATCCACTAAATTCGAACGACAATCTAAACATCTTAACAAATCACAAAAACCGCGTCACTTCGCCAAGGGTCCAAACAACAATATCATACACGTTTCTCAAACTAAAACAAACAAGCATACGACGAAATGAAAAACCTAGGACGATTCTAACCACCCCACACTTAAAACCTAGCAATGTCCTCATTGCGTAATTAAGCTAATTAAAGCGGTAAAAAGTTGTAGGGTAAAGAAAACGCCCCTATTTCCGGGCTCGTGTCGTCGTTGCCGTGCCAAGTTCGTTGTCGGGAATCGAGGTAAGCAACAAAATATCTACAAGGTTAGGCAAGGTGGAAAAACGTGCACAAAAACGAACTATGTACAAAAACGCAAATATTTTTGATTTTTGAATTTTTCAATTTGTTTTGGGTTTATTTAATATTTTATTTTATTTATATATATATATAATTAAGAAACTATATACGCAATAGTACGGAGTCGACTGTAGGTGCGGTGAGTTGTCCCGAGTCGTGTCTCTCGAGGATGGATGTGATCGGCGTTCGGTTTTCTTTATCGTTCTTATCGTCGGTTTTCCTTAAACTAATTTAACCTAGAAAGCGATAATCATTTTTCGGTTTCTATAACTAGGATTGAAATTGAAAATTAAGATTTAAAAACATTAAAACATTTAAAGGAAATTAAAGCTTATATTAAAAACGATCAATTTAAACTAATTAACTTATTAAAACTTAATTATTTGAAATTAGTAAAATGGAGGGAAAATTAAAGTCAACTTATTTGAATAAGTCAACATAATTACTTAGTATAAATTAAGGGCTTAAAGATGAAGATCTTAATAAACTTTTACTAACTTAGAAATTGATTGTAACTTAATAACTTAAAAGCATAAGTTTATAAGCTAGAAAGCTAGAAAATGATATTGAAAGTTTGAAAAACACAAGAGATACTAAACTATGATCCAAAGCACAACACAATATTAAAAAGAAATAACATGGAAATGAAACTAAATTAAAGGAAAGAAGTTACCAAATGTTGATTACACAAAAGCTTGAATGAGAAAGCTTAAAAGTTGATGGATCTTCACAAAAGATAGCTTGAAACAAAGCTTGAACATAAACTAGCTTAAATCTAAACTTAACTAATCTATATCTAATTACTAGAATTTATAGGAATTAAAATGAAGTAAAAAGATGAAAAGCTGCTTTTTCTGGTTTTTGGAGGAGCTTCCTGGGGAAGAAGCTCTGATGCAAGTTGTTCTCCTTGAAATGACGTCTGATTGCTTAATATCTTCAAAATTCTGCTTTTCAGTCGATCGACTGAGAAAAAGCAGTCGATCGACTGGCAGTCGATCGGTCTTGTCGGCAGTCGATCGACTGCTCTGTCAAAATGGCCTGAAGCCCTGTAATTCAGTCGATCTAGGAGGCCCAGTCGATCGACGGCAGTCGATCGTCCAAGTAGGCAGTCGATCGACTGCCATGTCAAAACTTCAAAACTCGCTGGAATCCAGTCGATTTTAGCCGGGTCAGTCGATCGACTTCAAGGTCAGTCGATCGACTGATATTCAGTCGGTCGACTGGATTCCAGCGCCCGGCTCGATTTCTCGTTCTTTTCGCGTCCGCCGGTTTATCGAACCTCGTCCGTTGCGCTTCCTTGCTTTGTCTGTCCAATCCCGAGTCGAGTATCAACGATCCCAACGAGCGTGGGCCCCGCTTGGACGTCCTACGGCCAAGAAAAATGGAAACGTGAAAAACTACGAAAATAAATAAAAAACGTACAAAAACTAAGAAAATCTAGAAATACGAAAAACGGCCAACCCGACTCCTAAATCAACAAAAAGCAAGCGAAAAACACGCAACGTGAAACAAAAACGAAAATGAAAATATGTACAAAAAGATGCAAATCAACCACCCCACACTTAGAACGGTTGCTTGTCCTCAAGCAAAACTAACGTATATTTACAAAACTACCCCCGACCAACCCTAGGCTAATGCACAAAAATAGTTCGAGACGTCGTACGCTACGTTGTTTGTTAGCTTCGGCTAAAAGGACGACACTGTGATTTGCTAAGGTAATTTAGATCGACTTCCGAAACCTAAAAGGACTTAAACGATCCAACAAGTCGGTTTCCCCGTCCTTGCCCCGGCTAAGGTCTATCCACGCTCGAACCGTTAATCGACTCCCGACTAGCCAAGATCATCAACACGTCTCTTTACAAAAGTATACTAAAAATCGAAACAAATCGAAAAACGTGCTATACAATAACTTCAAGGATTTATAACGTATCCTTGTTTATTCATCTCTTTTCGTATTTTTCTTTTCTTTTTTTTCTTTTTCTTTTTTTTTTTTTTTTTTATGTACCGTAGACGTGAGGTACTTGCATAATAATGTGAAAATACGAGGCTATCAAATGACTCCGATCATTCGTTGCTACTAGCAACTTTCGAATTTTTCGATCGAGCACGTGGAGCAATTGATGACTCCAAATTACAACAAAAACCTATAGAGAGTGTTTAATGACGAGGGCTAGTCGAGGCACTAGTTCCAAACGAGCACAAGGATAGCACGAAGCTAAAACCGAACGGGAATCCCAACAAGTTAAACCACCTAAATCCACTAAATTCGAACGACAATCTAAACATCTTAACAAATCACAAAAACCGCGTCACTTCGCCAAGGGTCCAAACAACAATATCATACACGTTTCTCAAACTAAAACAAACAAGCATACGACGAAATGAAAAACCTAGGACGATTCTAACCACCCCACACTTAAAACCTAGCAATGTCCTCATTGCGTAATTAAGCTAATTAAAGCGGTAAAAAGTTGTAGGGTAAAGAAAACGCCCCTATTTCCGGGCTCGTGTCGTCGTTGCCGTGCCAAGTTCGTTGTCGGGAATCGAGGTAAGCAACAAAATATCTACAAGGTTAGGCAAGGTGGAAAAACGTGCACAAAAACGAACTATGTACAAAAACGCAAATATTTTTKATTTTTGAATTTTTCAATTTGTTTTGGGTTTATTTAATAATTTATTTTATTTATATATATATATAATTAAGAAACTATATACAAAAACAAAAGCAATTAAAAAGGTTTCTTTTTTTTTTTACAATAGACGAGATAAGAAATAAACGAACATAATCGAAATACAAAATAAAATAAAACATAAAACGAAGAATAAGTTAGGAGATTTTAACGACGTCTCCTAGGTCGGGAACGGAGGTTTGCTGCCTCGTCTTCTTCTTCCTCCTCCTCGTTTTCGTTTCCACCGTCGCCGCCGTCATCGTCGTCTCGACGCATTCGAGTCTCGATCAAAAAGAGCCGGCGCTGGACGCTGTGGAGAGCTCGGTCGTTCCTTGCCTGCCCTTCGTCGAGATGGTCGAAACGAACGTTCATTTGATCAACCCGGGAAAACACGGCATGTTGGAAATCGTTCCAACTCATCTCGGGACCCGAGCCGGTGCTCGGACCTCCGTATTGCGGGACTGCCGCTTGGCTCATGCCTTCTCCGAAAGGCGCGCCCGAACCGGTGTTCGGGACGTCACCGGCCTCGGCCCGTTCATTCTCCCGATGGCGCTGTCGTCTCGCCGGGTTCGTTGGGGCTCTCGGCGTCTTGAACGTCAATTCCAAAAGATTGATCCTCGTCATGTTCGCCGATTCGGCCTCAAACCCGAAGTAACGGGCAAGAACCGTGATCATCGGCCCCATGCCGAGTCGGGCGACGCTTCCTCCCCTCGTTTTCCGAATCCCTTCGATTTGTGCTCGGATCAACGGAAAAAACGGGACCGGATGTCCATTGCTTAAGCACCAAAGCCCGTATACCTCGTGCCGAGTGAGGTTGGTGCTTTCATGTTTGCCCATTAGGACGTGGGCAAAGAATTTGTACACCCCGAGCAACGCCAAGTCGACGATCGCCGACGCCGAGTAACGATCCCGGCTACGATTTTCGCCCGTGATAGACCCCCAGAACGCAAGCTCATTCCAACCTCTCACTTGCTCATACGAGGACTCCTGGCAATCAAGTCCGAGCACCGTTTGTATCACCCCCTGATCGATTCGGCGTTTAACGCCCCCGAAACGCACATTAAAACCCCTGTCACGCGTATCCTCATACGAAGTGAAAAACTCGAGCAATAGCTTCTGATAAGCCGGTGCTCGGAGGGCCGCGAACATCCGGCCATTCATCGCGTCGATGAAACTCAGAAGACGCGTGCCGAACCCGTCATAATCCCCATTCACCACCCACGCGTCTAAACGCTCAATGTCAATGAAACGAGGGGTAGCGAAATGTCGCTGGGAAAGGTTTGGGAAAAGTTCCCCCTCGTCGGTGGAATAGATGGGGAAGGGGGCGCCGTAGTTTCCGGCGATATCGGGGTATTGGGGAAGGCCGTAATGTTCGTCGTCGGAGTGACCATCCATGGTAAAAGGTGATAAATAGGACGAAAGTGGAGGGATTTGGGAGTGGAGGGCACTAAAGATCGAAACGAACGAAAAACGACGGAGAAACGACGAAAATAAAAATAGAATATTCTTTGGGGTAATTCGTCGAACACGTTGTGGGCGAGATTTTTGAACAAGGAAATCAAAAGAACAAGGGCTCCAATCCTACCCAATCACACAACCAACAATAATAATCAATTTCCCAATTTGCCAAAGGATCGTTCAAGCGAAGTACCTCGATTAATTCGGTCAAAAGTGAAACGAAAATTGAACGAGGAATCGAGCCTATCCCAGGGAGAACTTTGAACTTTGAGAATTCCCGCGTAGTTGCCCTGGTCGATCGACTAAGAATCGATTCTCTATCTTTCTCTCTCTCTCTCTTTTTTTTATATTTTCTGCTCTTTTTCGGCTTCTCGGTCGATTTCTGGTGTGGGGGAAAAAAGGACGCCGATCGACTGCTATTTATAAGCCCGCTGGTCAGGTCAGTCGATCGACTGCTTTCCTCGGTCGATCGACTGCAGTCGATCGGTTGCCGACAGTCGATCGACTGCTCTTGTCAAAAGGTACGAAAGTCCCTGTAATCCAGTCGATTCCGCGGTTTCAGTCGATCGGTCTCCAGTCGATCGACTGGCTGTCGATAAGTAAATGACCAGTCGATCGACTGCTCTTGCAAAAAGCACGAAAGTCCCTGTAATCCAGTCGATTCCGCGATTTCAGTCAATCGGTCTCCAGTCGATCGACTGGCTGTCGATAAGTAAATGACCAGTCGATCGACTGCTCTTGCAAAAAGCACGAAAGTCCCTGTAATTCAGTCGATTACTCCGTTGCCGTCGATCGAACCACAGTCGATCGACTGGATGTCGATCAGCAAGTAACCAGTCGATCGACTGCTCATGCCAAGAGGCTAAAAAAGTTCTGGAATCCAGTCGATTTGATCACGTCAGTCGATTTCTCAGTCGATCGATAGCCATTCTAGTCGATCGACTATATGTGCAGTCGATCGACTGCATTCCAGTAGTGTACTCCATTTTTGATCCTGTTTTCTCCCAAAATTTCAGTACTGGACCTACACAAACCCCAAAATTTCCATTAACACTATATAGAGATGGAATATACACTAAATTAAAAGAAAAATGAGAAGAGAGGAGAGTCAGAAAGTCGTGGGTTGCCTCCCACGTAGCGCGTTTGGTTTACGTCGTTCGCTCGACGATCTTAATTCCATGATCAAGATTCCATCGGGGGCAGATCACTAAGGTCTTCCTCCCCCACGATCATAGGCTCGAGCGCTTGGGTTTGTAACATACTGCGTTGGTAAGGTTTTACTCGTGCGCCATTAACTTGGAAATGCTCGTTCGTTTTGGGATCGATCAATGTCACAGCTCTGAACGGGGATATCTTTTCGATCGTGTACGGGCCGCTCCACTTCGACATGAGCTTCCCGGGGAACAACGTGAGTCGGGAGTTGTAAAGGAGCACTTGCATCCCTTCCTCCAACACCTTGGGCGCTAGTTTCTTGTCATGGAGGAGCTTCATCCGGTCCTTGTAAATACGAGCACTATCGAATGCCTCGTTCCTTAGCTCGTCAAGCTTCTGACTGAAAAGAAGATTTTTGAAGATATTAAGCAATCAGACGTCATTTCAAGGAGAACAACTTGCATCAGAGCTTCTTCCCCAGGAAGCCCCTCCAAAAACCAGAAAAAGCATCTTTTCATCTTTTTACTTCATTTTAATTCCTATAAATTCTAGTAATTAGATATAGATTAGTTAAGTTTAGATTTAAGCTAGTTTATATTCAAGCTTTGTTTCAAGCTATCTTTTGTGAAGATCCATCAACTTTTAAGCTTTCTCATTCAAGCTTTTGTGTAATCAACATTTGGTAACTTCTTTCCTTTAATTTAGATTCATTTCCATGTTATTCCTTTTTAATATTGTGTTGTGCTTTGGATCATAGTTTAGTATCTCTTGTGTTTTTCAAACTTTCAATATCATTTTCTAGCTTTCTAGCTTATAAACTTATGCTTTTAAGTTATTAAGTTACAATCAATTTCTAAGTTAGTAAAAGTTTATTAAGATCTTCATCTTTAAGCCCTTAATTTATACTAAGTAATTATGTTGACTTATTCAAATAAGTTGACTTTAATTTT
>BMAC01000108.1:699579-717540 GCA_014905375.1 Phtheirospermum japonicum
AAGTTGTATTCTTAAATAGTAATATAGGGGATATATATATATGAGAAGTACGCTGCCGTGAAGGTACCATTCCTCACCTATTATCAACCGTTGGATTAATTTTAAAATTATAAATATCAAAATATGGATGGATGTAAATGCACCTGGGGTGGGAAGTATGATACCGTGAAGGCACCGTAGTCATTTCCTATATATATATATATATATATATATATATAGGATTGGGTTCAAATGAGAACCCCGTCAACCTAAGGACTAATCATGGCCTTAGATCTAATATTGCACAGTGCAATTATATGTCCAGGTTCATTGTGCTTTTTACACAGCAATGTAGTGCTAAAATCAGTCCAATTTTTTAATTTATTTATATATATATATATATATATATTTTTCATTTTAAAACATGAAATACGTATTTTAAATTATAGATCTTGAGAATGTGATTAATTTGATATATATTTCATTCAAAACGAATAAAATTTGAAAAAGTTATGGTTTGTTGAAGATTTGAGTTTCATTTTCAAATTTTTGAATTTGCAGTTTATAAACGAAATTAGCGATGCTTTTTGTATACAATCGTAGTGTTTTTTTTCTTAATCCTTTCTAAAGAACAATGTAGTGCTCTTTTTAAACGTTGATATATGTCCAAAATACCATTTTTAATTAATTAATGCATTTTTTTACATTATTACCATGCTGACATGTCATGATCTCAACCATCAAGATTATCTAATCTAATGGTCAAGATGAGTTCACATATAATGACGGGTTCTCATTTGAACTCAACCCTATATATATATATATATATATATATATATAGGATTAGGTTCAAATGAAAACCATGTTCCTCTATGTGAACCTAGGGTCAATTATGGGTCTTAGATCTAATTAAATGGATGGATCAGATTTTTTGTGTATTTTCTTATTTAATTAAAAGGATTTGGATTGTATAATAAAAACACTCACTACTACAGAAAACCCCCAACAGCATCGGTTGTTTTTGCTAATAGGCATCGGTTCTACAATCGATGCATATTAGATAGATGCCTATAGTCTGTACTATAGGCATATGTTTTACAACCGATGTTAATAATATAAATTTGCATCGGTTGTTTGACCAGAACCGATACCTATAGTCATCAAAAGCCGATGAGTTTTGTTCATATACAGTCACTATAGGCATCGGTTTTTTAATTCACAACCGATTCCTATACTGCACCTATGGGCATCGATTTTGTTATACAACCGATGCAGGCATCGGTTTGTTTAAAACAACCGATGCCTATAGTAGCAATTATAGGCATCGGTTTTCAATAAAAACCGATGCCTAATATTCATTGAAGGTCAGTTTGTTTAATACAATCAATGCCTATAGGTGCTAATTTAAGCATCGGTTTCCAGGAAAAACCGATGCCTAATATTCATTAAAGCATCAGTTTGTATATTACAACCGATGCCTGTAGCGTCTCTATAGGCATCGGTTTCTTCTGAAACCACCGATGCCTCATGGCGATGTTTAGGCATTGGTTCAGAATCCCACAACCGATGCCTTTAGTTTAACAATAGGCATCAGTTTCTTATACAATGACCGATGCATACAGTTACTTATAGGCATCGGTTCAAGTTGATTAACCGATATCAATTTTTATTTATATGCATCGGTTGTGTTGTCAAGAACCGATGTATATAATAATTTTAAAAAAACATGTAAGAATCGGTTGTTTTTCATCCAAACCGATGCCACTGTTAATTATATGCATCGATTTGCACAAAACCCCAAATAAATCTTTGATAAAAATATACCAGAATTTCAAAAATTTTATTTTAATACCTATCCAGAAAATTGATAATTATTTGCAAAATAAAAATTAATATAAAAAAGCATTATATTCAATAAATTTAATTTCAAATGCATAAATGCCCCTTCCTATCTAATAAAATTCAAGTTGAGGACTGATTATTCCATCGGACAAGTAGCAATAACACCTCGAAAATATGCACAAAGCTGATATTCCTATCTAATAAAACTCAAGTTTAACAACACAAAGCTCTCACAAACTAAACCCGTAAATATGCAGCACCTCATTTCCTTCCAAGGAGAATCCCCCAGAGCCTTTCCTCCATTCTTACGAACAACACCTTGTTCTTGAATCCTTTAGACCTGTGTTCTGCTATTTGTCTGCTTTTCCATGTGAATGAATAAGAGTAACATTATTAAGTAAGAAAAATACAGAGGAAAACCCATCGATATCCTCATAATGTTCTTCACCAAGTTACAAAATAAGGCAGAATAGGAACAAAATAAAATAAACTACTTAATAACTAAGAAAAAGTAATTAAAACTGAGAAATATATATACCGAGTAATGTTTTCTGCCCATATCTCACGTACTTCGTCGATTGTTTCTTGCTCGTATGGTTCAACTCCAAATGAGTCCTACACAATCCGATTCAAAATTAATTTGTCATTTTAAAAATGAAGTTTAGGTTTGGAGTTTAAAAAATCTTCAGTAAATTTTTACTACTTAAAAAAAATGAGTTTACACGTACCTTGTCTAATGAAGAATGGACACTGAACCCACAACAAATGTCATACATATATCTCATGACATAATATCCACACTCACTGTCTCCTCGTTGTTGATTACACTACAAAAATCATATGAGAGCAGATCAATATTCTACTATCAATCGGTGAGTCAAGATGAGATGGGTCGAAGAACTTTACTAACTTGCCTTCTAGGGTAACCGATATACTATTTAATAAAATACCTTAAAAAATAACTTACCGGCAGATTACTCCACCCCATGTTTCTTCCTCTTCTTCCTTTTGTTGACATGTAGGTCCGAACTGCCCTGCAAATAGTAATCATTGCACTCAAGCAATTAATTAACACGCAAAGTATTAATGTGAATAAACAATAAGAAATTATTACCTATATATATTAAACATTTACAGTTTTAAAACCAAAAAATGAGGGGATGAACCACCCAATCTTATATTACATCCAATGAAAAACTTCAAGCGGTTTTATGAGAGTAGGCTATACAAAGAATCAGGTTGTGAAAAATAGCAAAATTACATTAATGCTATGAAACAACTTGCCTACGAAAATTGCCCACAAAAAAGAATTAGTACATTACATTGACAATAAGGACCTGAAAGTGAATTGTTTTTTATGATGTTATTGTAAAAAAGGACAGGAAGTTACCTTTTCAATAAATAAGAGACAAAAATATAGGGGGGAAATTTACGTACGTATTAACATGTTTCTTGATATCCAAGTCCCTCTTGTGTCCCTTTGGATCTAAAACAGAAACCTGATTCTTCCTGGGACATATCAGTAGCAGCACCTAGTGGTCACTACACATTTTCATAAGCACAAAGATTAATTATCTTTATAAATTATCAATTTTAGTAAAGGAAATGCTAACAAGAAATAGTAATTTACTCGTCTAGGTATGGTGCTAGAATGAATGTCCTGCTAAACATTACACCGAAGGCATCACTTATGTACGTCTTCACAGTAGTCGGGTCATTTAATATACTTTTCATGCAGATCTTCGCTGGACAAAGATATCCGATGGCACCGGGCTCAGCTAACCCAAGAAGACACCTGTAAATCATTAGTAGATTCATATCTTAATAAATTTAAGATAAATATTAAACTAATTGATAAGGAAAAAGAAAGCTTGTACCGCTCAAAGACTTGCACAACAACAACACTGACCCACCCCATTCTGAACAGGCTCCAAATATCATCAATTGGCACGTGAATCTTCGTCTCTCTTTTGTCATGGAAGACGGTTTTCTCTAGGTCCATAGAGATGTGGTCCACGTGCATGGGCATCGATAGGATCAGGTTGTGTAGCTCTGGGCAATTAGATCCCAAAGTCTCCAAGACTACGTCATCAACAAGAGGTGGCCTTGGTTTTGTTGCAGATTGCTCACCACTTATCTCCATGAGACTTGTTCTCTGTTTCTTTGGACATTGCCTTGTAAGTTCCTGTACAGTTGGCCATGATTGAGCATACTAAACTAAATAAATAATTGGTGAAATTAAAACATATATTATTACCTCTCTTGCCTGAACCAAACTAACCGGCCACTGCAAAAAGCTGCCTAATGTTTCACCCACGTGCACCATTTCTGGATGAGCCGTCGCCAGTAGAGGAAGTTGTGCTGCACCCTCGAAAATTTGATCTACTGAGACCTTGACATGACTGGGTGTCACCTTCTGGTGATGCACGATTGTGTCCTCACCGGTTGGGTAAACCATCCCGTATGCAATTCTCTGTTTCTTTGGACATTTCCTTGTAAGTTCCTGTACAGTTGGCCATGATTGAGCATACTAAACTAAATAAATAATTGGTGAAATTAAAACATATATTATTACCTCTCTTGCCTGAACCAAACTAACAGGCCACTGCAAAAAGCTGCCTAACGTTTCACCCACGTGCACCATTTCTAGATGAGCCGTCGCCAGTAGAGGAAGTTGTGCTGCACCCTCGACAATTTGATCTACTGAGACCTTGACATGACCGGGTGTCACCTTCTGATGATGCACGATTGTGTCCTCGCCGGTTGGGTAAACCATCCCGTATGCAACAATTTTTATGTCCCCCAGAATGGACAGGGCCAGGCGGCACTCGGTCAGACTCTATTACTCAAAGTAGCCTAAAGTTAATGGTCTGAATAAAAATAATTATAGTCTAATGATGAATATAAATTAAAACTTGATGATAACGAGTTCGGGTTTTATAGGTTATACCGTAATGGCCTGAGTTCATGCAGGTATTGACAATGCAAAAATGCAAAAATCCCCTGACCGTAACGGCCTGAGTATATTATATAACAAACCTAATTACTTCCATACCCTTTAGTCTTGAATTCACATTCTGGATACAGGTAAATATATGTTATAATTATGAAAGTTTGTTTCTGAAAATAATACGAAGTAATGCCATTAAGAGGCAATAATTAGAACTAACTACACTATAATGAAAGGACGAGCAAAAAATGAAACTTGATATTGTCTAATACATGAATAGTGAAAAGATGACTCTGAAAAGGATAATGCATAATGAATCTTGAATAAGAATTACTTATTTATCGACCAATGCGGGGTGCTTGAATGAGTAGGTTTGTGAAAATACACTATATATTATCTAATTTATACCTCAAACATAGGAAATCGAGTCCCACCAACCGATTGGCAACTACTATGTGGACCTTGCGTTGGCGTGTGGAAGTCAGCCCCCTTGTCAACTCTTGATGGCATGATTTGGTGAATAAATAGAGTCTTCGGACCTTGGTTATTTACTTGCTCATACAACTTGTTGAATTGAGCTTGTGGAGCATCAAACTTGCCTTGCATCTGCTCTGTGATTTCTTATGTCAAAGCCGCCCTCACCTCGTCCACTGACACCACTCCACTCTGTCTCCTGCTTGTATGACTCGGTCGACCAAAAACAAACCTCACGATCACGTGGCTACCAACACCTCGCACCCGACCCGGGTGCTCCTTCTTCCCTAGGGAAGCATTCAATATGTCATCGTGCTTCTGCGGTACAAACGTCCCTTCGCTGACTTCTCGAGCCTTCTCAACCTATTTCAAGAATTGATAAACATCATTTAATACACTTTCCCCATGTCATTAAGTAAAGTACTTCCATAATTATATATTCTTACAAAAAATATAATTACCATTTTATCGACCACCCCCTTCGTTTGCTCATTCGGGATATCATAATTTTCCTTCTCGTTCTTCTTGATTCTTGCTCGAACCCAATCCAAGCTGCGATCATCCAGAGCTATACTCGAGCTGAGCGAAGCACATGAAGACGATGTCGAGAGAGTGTCTGATACAACCCACTAAGCTTTTGCACTAGCATATCCACCGGGTCCTAAAAAGTGCGGATGCTGGTTGTGAGACTGGATCTCCCGAGCTTTCCTACTCTTTTCCTGGTAAAAAGTTTTTAGGAAAATATTAGATATATATTTCTGGTGATTTTGTTTAAAAGGTAATACACTGTACATGCCTCGAATGCTTCAAATTGATGATCACTAACGAATTTATCCCACTGATCAGCTGTGATGGAATGATATAACTGGGATGAATGATCATATTTTGGGTGTTTCCTCTTTATGAAGTCACGCACTAGCCGCGACTTGAAAGCGGTCCAACTCACTCCTCAAACCTTCAGGAAGTTCTTCTTCTTCTCATCCCCTTCGATATTGAACTCTCTCTGAATAAACAGGAAACATACATTTATTAACACATGTGTTCATTAACAGTTGATTTACTATAAAAAGTTGATTATTATATACCTGGAAATCCTCCAAAATCACATCCTTCAGACCACTCTCAACGTGTTCCCACTCGTCGATGTTAATATCTACATGCGACCGAACTAGAGAACCCGGGTAATTCTTGAAATTGGCATCATATTTCCCGATGGGTTTATTGTTATCGTCGAAATCGACATGCTTTTGATCTGAAGGCTTGGATTTCATTTTAATGCATGTCGTCGAGCCTCTAGATCTTCTTCTAACAGACTCAGACTCGTGTTCACCGTGGGTGCTCAATGAATCAGTCATGACCCTGTGCCGTTACTTGATAAAATTCTTAAAACATTAGTTGAAAATATAATTTATACGGTGATGAAAGCTAGCACATCAATCGAAAACTACTGTGAAGACACCAAATTTTTAAACATATTACAAGAGTGAAAACAGATACTTGGATGATTCTAGCAGCTACAGACAACTAAGAAGCATATCAACAACTTTTGTGAAGGTACTTACCGCATAACATAGTTCAAGAGGGTTCAAATGGATTGCAAACAGGATATCCCAAATACAACAGTTATTCATCAAATAAATTGCATCAACCATACATTAATTCATGCATGTGGGTGAGTTAATTAATCAACCATAACTAAATTTAATATAATAATTAAACCTGTCATAGACATTAGTTATGGAATGGAATTCAGAGGTCCGGTCTTCAACTGTGTAAATACTGAACAAATACCTAATCAACATGAAAGGTCCGACTTTAAAGGTTTCAGTCCTATCTGAAAGGTCCGACTTGGCAACGGGAAGCGAAAAATGGTTGTGGTAAAAATTCTTAGTTCCGACCCCAATTACCAACTCGGAGAATTTAATTTTCTACAAACATTACCCAAACATGTTAATTAATGAACAAGTACTAAAGAACATACACTCTTGCGCAATTTGTAGCAGACGAGGATGAAACAAGGCGACAGGGAAGCTACGGCGAACAGCAGGCGATGGAGATTCGACGGCGAACAGCAGGTGAGGTTGAATAAATCATCCAAACTTTTCCAAAATATGGATTCTGAATATCTATCGGGTTTTTGGAGTGGGAAAACTGAAAATTTGGGCTGAATTTTAATTCAAAAACCTAGTTTTCGTGCATTTGGGGGCAAAATTGGACTTTTCAGAGGCTACGAGACACGCCGGTTCGAATCCCTCCATCGCCCAGAAATTGCTGAATTTCATGATTATATGAATCGGTTGTACAAAAACAACCGATGCTCATAAGTGTTATCAGGTAACTAAAGTCGGTTGTTAGTAATAACCGATGCATATAATAGTAACTAATTTTACAAAAAATCCCTCGTTTCCCCTGCCTCCCCAGAAGCAAACATTTATCCCTTCCAACCCTCTACAAAGTCTTGAACAGAAAAAATGGATCTTCCCCAAGAAATCTTGATGGACATATTCTTACGCCTCCCTACGAAATCGATAGGCAGGCTCAGGTCTTTATCAAAAACATGGTGCAACTTGCTCTCCACCCCACAGTTCATCAAATCCCACCTCGCTCGAAAAACACCCCTCCAAGAATATCTCCCTCTCATCACCCCATCTAACACCATTCGCTCCATTGAAATCATAAAAGGCAACATTAGCACCGTTTCAAGAGAGCTCGAGTTTCCAGGTGTGTGCAGATTGGTTTTGGGTTCATGCGATGGGTTACTACTGCTCTCAATCTAACTGGTGGGATGGTTTTGGTGAACCCCATTACTCTGGAGCAGGTGGGACTACCTCCTCCACCTCTGGTTAGGGGTGAGACTACCAATGTCGCATGTGGATACGGGTATGATAGTGCCAGAGATGATTATAGTGTGGTTTTTACTTTCTTATTGCGATTTAGATTATGATGGCCCATTCTTGCCTAACCGTTGCGATGGTGCATATGTGTACTCAGTGGAAATGGGTGTCTGGAAAAGGCTTAAGACCTCGCCTTATGGTAATTTAGTAATTTGCATCCCCTGCGGAAGTTTTTTCAACGGGGCTATCCATTGGCTGCATTATAAGATGAGTGAATTTGGAAAGCTCGAGTTTGTAATAATTGCTTTAGATCTTGTTACCGGGGCATATTTTGAAATCACCCCATCTGTTGGTGTCAATGTGGTTAGCGAGTTTTCAACAAATGCACTTGTGGGTTTGGGGTGATGTCTTTATTTGGTGGATAGGGAAACTGGTGACCAAAGAACGGATGTTTGGCTTATGAAAGAGTATGGTGTGGCAGGGTCTTGGACAAAACTCAGAATTTATTGTAATGGAGTCTTATCTCGGTTCATACCTTTGTGTTTTATAGGATATGAGTAGGAGAAGGTAGTTTTGATGGCTGGGGTTATGATCAATTTCAAGACAAAGAATACTTTACGGAGAGCCTCGTTTTGCCTTTCTGCGGTCGCCACGGTAATTTTTATTGGAAATGAAATTAAAACACAATTATATCTTTTGAAAGACTTGTTTGTTCATTTAAGCCTAAATTTTGACTATCACAAAATTAAACTCCCATAAATGGTATGAAATTTATGAATTTTGGAAATTTAGGGACAAAAACATAAACATCTAAAATTTTAGTGTGCAATCTGAAAATTCCTAAAACTATTTGTAATAAATATACCACAATTCATTCTAAGGGTGTTATTTTGACAATCTGCTTGGAAATGGCCTGGAGGCAAACATCTGAGTTCACTGTGGGAAGAGGAAAATACAATTGTGATGATGATGTCGTTTATCGAACATCATGGACCGACCTCAATCCCGGGAGGAGATATATAAGTTGTCCAAGATTTTGTGTAAGTGTTGAATTTATTTCCTATTTTAAATATTAGGGCTAATAATTATTTAGGGGTTTTGTGTAAGATGTTAACATGGGATCCAATTGTAGTTAAAATGACTGTTACTTAAGATTTATGTGGGTGTGTCGTACTTTTGCTTGATTTTTCTGATAGTCTTCATTTTCCAAGATTTCATTTTTTCGTAGGAGACTGAAGGGTGAAAAATTTTCAAATGGCTTGAGGACCCACTGTGCCCAAGAGCTACTCAAATTATTCCCGGGCTTTTAAGACGAGCAAATAAATTTGAAGCTGAAGTTCAAGTGTTGGAGGCTGACGTAAAGAGACTTGAATTAGATGTGAAGAAGCACGAAACAAACTTGAATCCACTTGCAGCTAAAAATTGTAAGCTTAAAGAATATGTTAAGAAGAAGCGAAATCGGGAACGTTGGTAGTGCACGGCGCTTTTGATTACTTGGTTTGTTATCTGGATAAAAAACAGCTAAGAGGTCTATGGTGTATGTGGTTTTAGTGTGTTGTACGTCGTTTATTGATTGACTTGCGAGGTATGAAACCGAGAAAGGGAATTTTCTAATGTGATTGTTCCGTTGTTAATGTGTTGCGATCGGGAGAGTAATGTTTTTAATCGAAGGATAAATTAATCCATTTTTTATGTTTCTTATTTTCCAGAGAAGTTGGAAAATGGGGTCTTAAATTCATTGAGCAACTCTACATCAATTAATCGAACACAGGGGATTCGTTAATAAACGCTAGAAGGAGAGAACAAACACAACCAATCTTAGAGATTATTAAATGCCTAACACATAAATAAAAAGGCTATAAAGTAATTAATTTTTGGCCTCATAACAACCATTACTGCAAAAGATTAAGCATTCACATAGTCCCAACATAAAACAATTCCACATTACATCTGATTCCATCCCAAACACATCTAAGACTATTACATTGACAAAACAAAAACTAAAGATGGGAGATCCACGATATGAAGGGCGAAGGTTGAGTCGAGTGGCAAGCATACGTCTTCAAGCATCTCCTGGCAGCCAGTAAGGACAAGACGACCATCTGATGCCAAGCTTGATACATCAACAACCCAACGTCAATTAGAAAACCCTAGAATTGTAGCCTTCACATGATGACCGTTACCACCTGGGACCACATGCTCAGTCCAGAAGTCCTTTTGAATGGCCTATAAAAATCTCGCATGATTAGAAGCTGCTAACGTCAAATCAATAATTGGTGGAAAGTGTATTAGTTGAAGATAATTTAAAAAGTCTTCAACTTACTATTCGTCCACGCTCTAGAACGATCTTCGATACTATTACTTTGAAAGAAGGAAAATGAGTGAGCTCAAGGTCAGGATCTTTCACACCTACAAAGCGATTGCTTGTAACGCCTTTTCCGTCTAAGACTATTACGTCAAAAATATAAGGCTCATTATTTATGAGGACAACGGAATAGTCCTCTCTAATTTTGTTGTCCTCCACAAAATCGAACCACTCCCCTTTGAACCGCGCCTACAATAAACAAACAAAACAAAACAAAAGAGAATAAATGCAAACTCCCAGTCGTATCTAGTATGCGGAAACTTAAACAACACATCAAGAATGACATTATTATATACATACGAATAAATACAATTCATAAATCAGTCGTACCACCGTCTTGAACATAGAAGAACATAAATAACACAAATCGAATAAGGGTACTTAAACACACAAAGTTGTTCATCATCAAACTTGAGTTAGTTATGGAGAGAACAAATCTGGTCACCATCTTCACCAAACAACTCCACTGTGACATCCCAAGTCTGCCCGAGGGGATTGCGCAATTGAAAATACTTGTTCGGAAGCTCTGCAAAAAAATGGACAATTCTCTGCGGGATATGCTGTAATTGTGTCGGCAATTATTCAGAATTACAAAAAATCATACAACACAAATCAGAAAATATATATTATAACAGAAAAAAGAAAAAAAAAAGATGAAATAAACATATGCCATGAAACGTGACAGCGGCATGAGGATGGTCTTTGTGAATGTCGGAATTAAAGTCATCCTTAATCTGGGATAGAAGATAATTTGGCAAGATGTGTGGACGAATTTTTGAAGGCCGATTTTGTGTTTTTCCGAGGGTTTTAATACTTGTTGTTTTGAAACCTAATATATCATAGGTTTTTGGGTTAAGCATCGGTTGTTTTTGCTAAGGGCCGATGCGTATTCATCGCTGGTTAATAAAAAACGCGGGAAAGAAGGTCAACCAATATATATGCATCGGTTGTTTTCATACAAACTGATCCTACTGACATACTTTAAGCATTGGTCCTATTAGTAATAACCGATGCTACAGTTACTATCTTAGGAAAAAAAACTTGTGACGAGATACGGGCAGGCCCTAACCAATCTGATTAAAGATCAAAGCTCGGGCCACGCGCCATATCCATCAAGCAAAGCAGTTCTAGGCCCAGTTGAGCCCAATAGTATATTCCCCGGACCAGGGGTAGATCCGAATGGTCCAAAGGAGGAGAGCATTTTTAACTTTCCATATTTCCTCTTAGAAAGACGATGTGGGATAGGTGGGATTATGCAGAACAGAAAGCAACGTTTTCATGTTCAAGAAATAAACAACATCAAGAATTAAAGGATCAAAACAGCAAAGGATATCAACACAAAACGAAAACTTCATTAAAATAAACAGAGTACAATAATGACAAAATAGATAAAAACCACAACATCAAGAAAGGATGAAAACACAAAACGAAATTTTCATTAAAATAAACCATACGGAAAAAAAAAAATACAACAACAGTGCTTCAGCCTAAAAAGTGAACTACCTGAATAACATTCGAAAGCCCAAGAGCTTCCTAAACCTGCACCACAAAAATAGATTAGAAAGAACCACCGGTGGTTTTCCAGTGGAAACCTCTCCAATGCTTAAGTCAGTACGCGTTTGAGGTGTTTTCCATAAAATAAGAAGGAATGTTTTTTGAGAATGACCTACCTCTTTCAGCCTCTGGACTGAGATATTTATAGTTTTTCCTAGTGGGGACCCCAGCCGGGATCCCAGGAGCACACGCCGCGAATCTCGGGCCGTTACGCAACAAATTCTGACAAGTAGTCCCACTTGCCTTTCCCTGGGGGAGTCTGAAAAACAGGTCTTCCTCCCCTCCGTGTTATATTAGCCCTGAGATTTCAGCAAAATTCAAGGAGCCTGACCTGTAGTCATCCAGCTCTTCTTGCCTTTTAACAGATCAAGTCTCGCTATAGTGAGGATGAGCTCTATTTCTTAGAGGGCATAACAAGGTCTGTAACCCAGACCAGGCTAAACGCTAATCCCCAACACTTCAGCTCGGCATAACCCTCAGGCTTAGCAATCTCCTCAATATTACTACTTTTAGGAGGGAACACGGGCGATAATCACCTCTTCTTGATATTCTTGACGTCAGCAGGAGGGTTATTTAGACCTTTCTCTAAGACAAAACTGCTCTGGCCCTCCCTTAATGGGTCTAACTACTCTAAGTCAGAGCTACCCCAAACTGGGTCTGGCCTACATATATTGCCCTATCAACTCCTCCCCCCGAACTGTTGGGGTAGATCTATAATATTCTAAGGCTCCTTCTGAAATAAATGAGATCGCTTCATTTTTATGACTTCTCGTACTAGGAAATCCCGAGATATCCGCCTGCCAAACAGCCCTAATTATTGGCATTAGTGGTGTCGGCCTATATCCCCCAAACAGTTGCCATACCCACACGTCCTTCCAAGTACTGTACTCGGTTAGTCAGCGGCACGTGTCCCATTCTAGGACGATTAGCGCTCCAGCTCACTGCCTAGGGTACTGTTCCTCTGTCTGCATTAAATGCAAGGATCCCATCAAATCCCGCTTTTCCTCGATTTTCGTTTTCAAAAATTATCAACTTCCTTTTGTCCCTCCAAATTTCCTTTTCTACCCTACTTTTCAAATTGTATCTCTCTCAAACTCTTGAATCCTTCTCCTCATTTATTTTCAAATCCTATTTCATATTCCCCTAAATCTCCCTTTTTGTTTTCCCAACTGTTTCGGCGACTTTCTGCGATTTTGCTACATTCGATTTCCCGTGGGTATCTTCAACCAGGTACTCCTTCTACTCTTTCCCAGTCTTTCAATTATGTTGAATTCTTCTTCCGATTCCTCCGAGGAAACTTCCTCCGACTCCCTGGTGAATTCCACCTCCTCTGTAAACATATCTTCGTCCGAGTCTTTACCGATGGTCCCAGTGGGGAGGCCTTTAGTAGCTCAGGCCCCCTACTTCCTTGATAACGTACCCTCCATAGTCAGTACTAGCACACTCAGGGATATCCGTGCCACCTTTCCTATCTTCGACCGGTTTTCTTTCACCAGCCCAGCGCCTGACGAGAGGGCCTCAGCGCCTCCCGCTGGTCACCTGACTTTTTACGTGGACCAATTTCATGCAGGGCTGAGCCTGCCCGTCCACCCTTTTATATTAGCCGTATCCCGGTTGTACCATATCCCGGTTCAACAACTTTTACCTAATGCTTTTCGCGTCATGGCCGGATTTCACCTAGCGGCCCAATATGCTGGTATCATACCTACAGCCCAACTCTTCTTTTCTTTATTCCAAGCGAAGAGTTCTTCAGGCTTTTTCTATCTTTCTGGACGAACGGATGTTCATTTTTTAACTGGTCTTCCCTCATCCCACAAGAGCTGGAAGAAGAAATTCTTCTTCGTCCAGAGCTCAGAGGACTGGGGCTTTCCCATTGAGCCCATTATCTATCTTCACCCTCAGGTCCGCGTATCTCGAAGTGACAGACCATCCTATTTGAGCGAGAAGATCGCTGTCTTGAACCAGACCCTTTTGATCTATCAAAACTTCTCAAACCCAAAATTCTAAACTTCTTCAACTCCCAACGAGAAAATGGACCTCTGCCCTCCCACATTGGTATATGCCTAGCACAGCTCAGGTTATATTTTCAGAATTGCTTTCATTTTTTTCTATTTATTCCATTCTCTTTTCTTTTCAGTAACCATGATGCAAGCACTCCTAGAGGCGAAAGCAAAGAAAGCAGCGGGGAAAAGTCATAAAAGCCCCTTGGGGGAACCTTCCAAAGCTTCTCCTACTCCGGACGAAGTGACCCTCGTGGCGGCCCCTTCCAGCCGACCGCGGGAGCGCAACCCTCTAGAACAAACCCCAGTGATTCCCCTCAGCATTGCTCCGCCAGAGGTGACAAGGAAGAGTGGGGGGCCAGGAGAGAGGGCTCTGTCCAAGACGGAGGCCCCTATTCAGGAGGCCCAACTTTTGTCGGATCCCGAGGAGGGACAGCTGCAACAAAGGAAGAGGAAAAGGGGAGAGAGGCTCGAGAGCGCCCCTGGGGGGATCCCACAAGTTCCTCCTTATCCCAACCAGACCTTCTTCAACAGGTCAGTGATGAATTGTACCGGCGAGGTGGCCAGGAAATACATGATGGTGCTAGCTCCGACAGCTGACCGTCGTGAGATGGAGAAACTATCTGATCCTGCTCTGTTGGATTCATATTGCCAAGGCGGAGGCGCAGGTAAAACAACTAACACTGGTCTGCAATTCTGGCCTTTGTTGGGACTTTTACTCATACTCTTGTCTTTTATTTTTATAGGCGGTGGTGCTTAGGGCTACTCTCCTAGCCCGGTCTCGGGGCTCTTTACTCCAGGCGGACCTGAAGAGGGAGATTGAGGGTCTGAAAAAATAGAAGCAAGAGCTACTGGCTAAAAATCACGGTCTTAGTGCTGATCTGGAGCTGCTCAAGGCAGAATTAGTAGGAACCAAGGCAGCTCTGTTGGCCTCGCAGGAGTCCGATGCAAGAAAGCATGCTCAGATAGTCATCCTGGAGCACGAGGCGAAAGAGCTCCAGGAGAAGGTTCAAGTTGCCAGAGCTGAGGGAGAAGCCGACGGAGAGGCTAGGGGTCTCACAGAGGGTGAAGTAAAGGGGAGACTTGGGTTTTTAAATTCGGACGAAGGTCTTCGTTTGATCCAACTAAATCGAGCGACCACGCGCCAGGCTTTTCTGGAGTCGATGGATTTGTACCGGTTTTTGGTGCCTGAGGCTGAGGCTTATTATCTCCTTGGCGTGGATGCTCATGCCAAGTGGATATCAGAGAATCCCTCTTTACCCTTTGACCGGGAAGCACCTGTCAAGGGTGCAGCCGAGCCTACTTCCTTTTCGCACGTTGCTGAAGGACACCGGTTGCATATGCTGGATGATCTATCCTTTGCTGATCATATCCGTCAAACTTTTTGCTCTTCCAGATCGACCTCTTCTCCTCCCCCCGATCAATCGTTGGCGATGGTTGCCACTAATTCTCCAACCTTCGCCGACTTGGGAGATTTGCAAGACTCCGCCCAATTTGAGAAGAGCTTTGCTGAGGGATCCCAAACTCCAGAGCAGTCATGAAGAGGTGTTGGAGTGGAGCTTGCGCCTTTTGGGAAGATCTATCCACCTTGTCTGTATCAGCTTTGGTTTATCAAAACAGACCTGTAGGGTGTAGCCTGTGTGGATGGTCTGCTTGTTATTTGTTTTTTCTGGATGTTGAATTTGTATTCGAATATTTTCTGTTTAATGAACAATTAATGCTTTTGTCCTGTTGCAACTCTTGATCTTCTAGGGTTTCCCGTTTATCCGGAAACCCTAGTACTTTATATCCATTGGCACGTGCCATCCTCTTATAAATATGTGTATGCATGCTTCATTCTTCTTTATCATATTTCTGTAAAATGTCTTCATCTCCCTTGCTTGAAGAACTCGAAACAGTGAAAAGGAAGAACATCTCACTGGTTGTGGTGAAATTCAAACTTTCCGATCAAATCACCATGCTCAAAGAGAAAATCGGTTACCTCTACCGTATTCTGGAGAGGAAAAGGCAGAAGAAACGGCACTACAAGCGCGAATGGGCTGAACTCCGCCAGGTGAACCGGCAACTACAAGAAGAAAAGGCCAATTTAACCGAGTCTGTGGACCGTTTATCAACCTGCGCTAGCGAGGTTCATTCTCTTGCAGACCGAGCTAACAAGTACCGTCAACGTTACCATGAAACAGAACGCGAGTTGTGGCGCATTCGCTGTGTCCTTGCCTCAGAACGGAGGTCTTCACCCAGATAGATGTCTGGTCTTATCTCCTTTTCTTGTTTCTTGCAATTTTTATAATCAAAGTTGCCAACCCTCCTGGGTGTGTGTAAACCTGCTTCTGTATTTTTCCACAGTTTGAATATATGAATTTAATGCTTTCATGTTTTCGTTTTCACTTTTT
Organism: Phtheirospermum japonicum; assembly: GCA_014905375.1. Lineage (NCBI taxonomy): Eukaryota > Viridiplantae > Streptophyta > Magnoliopsida > Lamiales > Orobanchaceae > Phtheirospermum > Phtheirospermum japonicum. The sequence goes on from BMAC01000108.1 coordinate 715,971, forward strand.
GGTTCAAACGACTTATGTCTGTCCAGGCTTTTTAACCTTAGGCTCATATATTATTTTTTAAAACTTCAAAGTATAAGGCCCGAACAGCCAATCCAGGTTTTAATCTGAGCATACGGTCAGGCCAAACGAGGGCATGTAGCTTTAGTCCTGACCATCTTTATTCAATCCCAATAATTAGGTCGAATCAGGTCAAACTGTCTTGGGGACATCTGCCCCTAGCTAGTCCTGGCGTAAAACTGACAATCAAGTCAGGAAAAATGAGGACCTCCATCCTCAGCCAATCGGGGCCTGTGCAGACAATCAGGTCAGAAAAATCTCAGGACATCCGTCCTTAGCCAATCCTGGCTTATACTGACAATCAGGTCAGGCAATTTTCAGGACATCCGTCCTTAGCCAATCCTGGCTTATACTGACAATCAGGTCAGGCAATTTTCAGGACATCCGTCCTTAGCCAATCTTGGCTTATACTGACAATCAGGTCAGGAAGATTTCAGGACATCCGTCCTTAGCCAATCCTGGCTTATACTGACTGGGCCTTTTTGCGCGCCAAACTCAAATTTAGTTTCCCGCCTTTTCTAAGCCCTCCGCGCGCCAAATTAAAGCGATTTCCCTGCTTTTTCCTTCCCTATATAATGGTGTCCCTTCCCGGTTTATTTCCCCTACATAATGGCGTCTTCATCGTCTCCCAACGTCTTTTCCACTGAGGAGCATATCTGACTGCTCCATAAGAAGGGTCGTCTTAAGGAAGAAATATCCCAACTGCAGGATCAGTTGCGAGAACGTACGGAGAAGCTGGCCCGAGAAGAAGTCGCAGTTCCGCAGTGAACGACAACGCCTTCAACAAATCATTGTTGAACTGAAGAGGGAGAACGCGGAGCTGCACGTTGACTAGGACATCGCGGTGGGAGGTGTCAGACCGGTTTCGTGTCCGTCTTTTGGAACATGAAGACGAGATCGAGCGGCTCCGTCAACTTCTCGCTTCTGTACCCCCATCTTAAGGCTATTTTCTTTTTTTTTTTTTTTGATTTGAACCTCTATTAATGTTCTGCAATGGTGTCCCTCTTGTATTTTGCTGCTTTTGTTGTAAGCTCATTTTTAATTATCAATAAGTATGTTCATCAATATTTTGAATGTCTCTCATTGGTTACTTCCGCCGTGGACTACGATTTTATTCAACTAGAATTGTCTTTTTCACAACAGATCTGTCATACATGGCTTTTACTCGCCCTTTGATATGGGCCATCCTTGTGGCAGTCCTGTCCATTTTTTCTTCGACTAAGTCCAGAGCATCCTGCATCAAAGACTCGTTCTGCTTCTCATCGTAGTTCTGAATTCGATGAGTCTCCATGCTGATCTCTGCAGGTATCACAGCGTTCATACCATAGACCAGGCTAAAAGGCATTTCCCCGGTACTCTCCTTAGGGTTAGTTCTATAGGCCCATAAGACTGCGCTCAGCTCATCCACCCATTTGTCCCCAGCTCTGTCCAAACGAGTTTTTGATCCCCTGGACCAATATGCGATTGGTGACCTCTACCTGTCCCATTAGCTTGGGGGATGGTAAAAAGAGGT
>BMAC01000108.1:717565-749420 GCA_014905375.1 Phtheirospermum japonicum
CCTCTGTTAATGTTCTGCAAAGGTGTCCTCTTGTATTTTTCTGCTTTTGTTGTAAGCTATTTTTTAATTATCAATAAGTATGTTCGTTAATATTTTGAATGTCTCTCATTGGTTACTTCCGCCGTGGACTGCGATTTTATTCAACTGCAAATTTATTTAATCAAATAAATGCAAGGCATTACAATTAGGTGTAAAATTTCCGTAAATTAACAACGTTCCAAACGCGAGGGACCGCCGTGCCATCCAACTCTTCCAATTTGTAAGCTCCCCCAGATAGGACCTGAATAATTCGGAAGGTTCCCTGCCATGCGGCATCCAATTTCCCCTTGGACTTTCCTAAATCGGATCTTCTTAAAATCAGGTCTCCTACCTGGAATCGTCTTTTCACAACAGATCTGTCATACATGGCTTTTACTCGCCCTTTGATATGGGCCATCCTTGTGGCAGCCCTGTCCCTTTTTTCTTCGACTAAGTCCAAAGCATCCTGCATCAAAGACTCGTTCTGCTTCTCATCGTAGTTCTGAATTCGATGAGTCTCCATGCTGATCTCTGCAGGTATCACAGCGTTCATACCATAGACCAGGCTAAAAGGCATTTCTCTCGTGCTTTCTTTAGGGTTAGTTCTGTAGGCCCATAAGACCGTGCTCAACTCATCCACCCATTTGCCCCCAGCTCTGTCCAAATGAGTTTTGATCCCCTGGACTAGTATGCGATTGGTGACCTCTACCTGTCGATTAGCTTGGGGATGGTAAACAGAGGTGAAGTGCTGATCAATTTTCGTTTTCGAACACCATGCCCTGATTCTAGAGCCCATGAACTGTGTTCCATTATCTGAGACCAGAAATCTGGGGACGCCGTACCTACATACCACGTTTTTCCATAGGAATTTCATAACTGCGTCTTCGGTAATTTTGGCCAAGGCCTCCGCTTCTACCCATTTACTAAAATAATCGATTGCTACTATCAAGAACTTCTTTTGAGCAGGGGCCATGGGAAAGGGACCGACCAGATCTATCCCCCATTTGGCGAATGGGCAAGGGGAGCTCATCGTCATGAGCTCCTCGGCAGGCCTGTGTATTAGCATTGAATTCTTTTGGCATTTCTCACATGCGCGCACAAAATTTTCCGCCTCTTCTCATAGATGGGGCCAGAAGTACCCTGCTCGTAAGATCTTACTTGACAGAGCTCTGGCACCCATGTGGTTACCACAACATCCCTCATGGATTTCTCTAAGGACCAGAGCTCCTTCCGTACTGCTTAAACATCTCAGAAGAGGCTGACCAAATCCTCTTCTAAATAATTCTCCCTTATTTAAACAAAATCTAGCAGACCTGGTTCGTACCTTTGCTGCCTCTTTTTTATCATTTGGTAAGACTCCCTGTTCCAGGTATGTCTTTATGGGAGAGCGCCAATCATTTTTCTCAATAACTGAGCCTACCTGCTCTGTTCCAAATTCCCCGCCCGCCTGGAGCAAGGTAATCACCTTMTCTTGACAATCTAAAGCCGARCTRGCCACYTTYGCCAGGAAGTCAGCCCDTCCATTTTCCTCTCTGGGAATCTGGAGGACTGTTAACTCTTTYATTCCCCTGGCCAGCTCTCTRAATTTGGCCAAGTACCTCTGCATATGTTCCTCMCTTRTCTCAAATTCYCCGTTAATTTGTTTACAAACAAGTTGAGAATCAACCTTGRCACATACGTGATCCGCACCCAGGTCTTTCGCCATCTGGATACCTCTTAGAAGAGCTTCGTACTCCGCAGAATTATTAGAGAATGTTGTATTTAATCAGATAGCAAACTCAGTAGACACACCTTTTGGATCAATCAGAACAATTCCTGCTCCATAGCCCTGATTACAGACAGAGCCATTCGTAAAGATCGTCCATCTCTTTAGTTCTTCGGGAAGGCCAGTCATTTCTTGCATGAAATCTGCCAAGGCCTGAGCTTTAATCGTTGTCCTAGTTTCAAAGCTAATATCAAATTCACTTAGCTCAATTATCCATCTAACCAGTCTTCCCGACGCCTCTGGCTTATCCATGACCGCCTTTAAAGGCAAATTCGTTCGTACAATTATGCCATGCGATAGGAAATACGGACGTAATTTCCGAGCCGTTCCTACGCGGGCCAGTACTGCCCATTCCACCTCTACTTACCTTATTTTGGCATCATGTAAGACCTTGCTCCAGTAATAGACTGGTCTCTGTATCTTCCCCTCTTCTCGAAGTAAGACAGAACTGACTGCCTGTTGCCCTACTGATAAGTACAAAATGAGGGGTTCTCCTTGGACAGGCTTTGTTAGCAAGGTCATGCTAGCCAAATGCTCCTTTAATGCGATAAATGCCTCCTCACACTCATCACTCCACTGAAATTCTGATTTTTTCCTTAGAGCTTGAAAGAATGGTAAGCTCCTTTCTGCAGACCTGGACAAGAATCTACTTAATGCATTAATACGCCCCGCTAAGCATTGCATCTCCTTCACACTCCTAGGCGCCCGCATGTCCATAATTGCTCTGACCTTCTCGGGATTTGCCTCGATACCCTTCTCCATGACCATGTAGCCCAGGAATTTGTCAGCTCTAACCCCGAATGCGCACTTCTTGGGATTAAGCTTCATCCTATACCGTCGCAGAGTATCAAAGGTTTCCCGCAGGTCTTCCACATGTGATGTTGCTTTCACGCTTTTGACCAGCATATCGTCCACGTAAACTTCCATGTTTCGCCTAAGTTGATTCTTAAACATCTTATCAACCAAACGCTGATAGGTTGCTCCTGCATTTTTCAAACCGAAAGGCACCACAACATAGCAATACGTCCCCATTGGGGTAATGAAACTGACCCGCTTCCAATCATCTCTAGCCAGTCTGACCTGGTGATACCCCTGGGATGCATCCATCATACTCAAGAGCTCACATCCAGCAGTAGAATCGACGAGCTGGTCGATTCTGGGTAAAGGATAGTGATCTTTCGGGCAAGCACGATTGAGATCTCTGAAATCGATACACATGCGTCAGTCCTCCTGAGTCTTGGGAACCAAGACAACATTAGAAAGCCATTCAGGGAATTGTATTTCTTGGATGTGTTTAGCCTTTAACAGTTTTTCCACCTCAACTTCTATGACGGCCTCCTTCTCAGGGCCAAAATTATGTTTCTTTTTCTTTACTGGCTTGGCATCCAAGCTGATGTTGAGGTGATGCTCTGCCACTTCTGGGTCGATCCCTACCAGATCTTCTGGAGACCAAGCAAACACATCCGCGCTACTCCTCAATAGTGCAACTAGATCTGTCAAAGTTTCCGGATTGAGGGTTGTCCCTACTCGAAGGACCCGACTCTCATCCCCTGGGACTACTTCGACCATCATCAGCCCTTCTTCTCTATTGGCCAGGTCTGTCTTTGGCGGCTCTACTCTAGCCCTTTTGCCCTGTCTTTCTTCCTCCTCATTCCTCCTAACGCACTCTACGTAAGTCTGCCGTGAGGCATACTGGTCACCCCTGACCTCTCCTGTTCCGTCTTCTGTTGGAAATTTCATCTTCATATGAAAGACGGATATAACGGCCTGGAATTGGCTCAAAGATGGTCGTCCCAACATGACATTATAAGAAGAAGGTGCATCCACCACCAAGAAACGCACCGTCCTTGTCACCCTGTACAGCTCTTCTCCCAACGTCACGAGGAGCCTCACCGCTCCCAAGGGTTTCAGGGCTCCCCCCGCGAACCCAACTAGGGAGGTGGTGACCTCTTCCAGCTCAACGTTTATTTTCAACTGCCTAAAGCAGTCATAAAACAAAATGTCGGCAGAACTCCCAGTATCCACGAAAATTCTACGAATATTATAATTAGCAATAGTTGCAGTTATAACCAGAGCATCCATGTGAGGGGATAGAATACCATCGCCGTCTTCTGACCCAAAACAGATGTTAGGGGCAGAAGTCATTTGTCCCACGTCACGTGATTTTTGAACTAGGTCTCTTGCGGCTCTGACATAATTGTGTTGTGTCCGCTTGGAGTGCTCCTCAAATTCTCCTCCGGTAATCATCTGGATTTCTCCATGGATGACCTGGGTCTGATTAGATCTTCTCACCTCAGTACGCACCCTATCTTGGTTGCTCCTATTTGTCAGGTACCGATCATAATTCTTTTTACCAGACCTGGCTTCCTCTCTCCTTATCCGAACATACTCTTTTAGGTGCCCAGCCTGAACTATCCTCTCCAACTCATCCTTTAGATGGGTACACTGGTCAGTGTCGTGCCCATACTCGTTGTGGAAGCGACAGAAACGATCCGATTTTTCCTTCTTGGGCCTCTGCGAATAGGTCTTTGGCCACTTCAGGTCTGGATGCTTCTCGATTGCCTGCAGGATTTCTCCCTGTGGGGTTGCTAAAGGAGTGTATTTATCAAAGCGAGGCCTCCCTCCAGACAAGTCTGGCCTAAGTTTTTTTACAGCTCCCCTGTCCTCACGATCATGCCTCTCTCTCTTCCTTTCTCCCTCATCCTTAATCTTCAAAGCTTCTTCCAAATGGATATACTTTTCCGCTCTTTCCAAGAGCTCCCCAAATTTCAGAGCTGGTTTCACCATCAACGACTGAAAGAAATCCCCTCGTCTCAAACCTTGCGCCAGGGCATTCACCAACAGTTCTTCAGAAGTAGAGGGGACCTCTAACTTGGCGGTTGTAAACCTATTGATATAAGCATGGAGGCTCTCATTCTCTTTCTGCTTCAAGCTGAAAAGTTCAAGTGGCATTTTCTGATACTTTCTACAGCTTGTAAACTGGTGTAAAAAGGCTGAGCTGAACTCATCAAAATTACTGATGGACCTAGGCGGCAGCTGACTAAACCAGAGCTGCGCTGATTTAGTAAAAGTTATCGGGAAGACCCGACACATGACAGCGTCCAAAAATTTATGCAGGGCTGCCGCGATCTCGAAACGACTGAGATGGTCCCACGGGTCCGTGGTTCCATTGTACTCGAAGCCTAGGGAGCGGTATGAAGCTGGAACATCATCTCGCATAATTTCCTCAGTAAATGGTGTGCCCCTTCTTGCCGGAGTCACCTTACCCGTCGCCATATTTCTCTTAAACTCCCTTACCTCTTTTTGCAGACTCTGTATCTGTTCAGCCAGACCCGGATTAGCCTGGCTTGAAGTCTCGCTGTCAGAGGTGGAGAAGTGCTCTTCCCCATCATGTAAGGGAGCCCGGTCAGCGTGCTGTTCCCGCAATGGCTCCGTTCCCATCACCGGGACAGTCCGTGCTGGTTGTGTGTTGGATGGCGGCGTCGCCATCTCCGCGAAATTCTTTTCTACCGCCGTCTCCACGGCTTTGCCGATCAGCTCCGAGAGCTGCAAAAGGAAGGATTCGTTAAATGAACCACCCGTGGCTGGCACAGATCTACCGAGCGGGGGCGGCGTAGCGCCTGGCGCGGTCCCTATCGACGGCGTTGTCTCTCTTGGCCCCATCGCCGACGCATCTGTCGACCTGGGCATCCCCCATGGCGTGGCGGAACTAGGGGTTCCACCGAGATCACCCACCAAGTTCCGCCGTAAACCGTCTGAAGCCATGGAATAAACAGAAAATCTCACGTCTTAACTTGATCGCCTTCCCACAGACGGTGCCAATTGCTTCAGCCTAAAAAGTGAACTACCTGAATAACATTCGAAAGCCCAAGAGCTTCCTAAACCTGCACCACAAAAATAGATTAGAAAGGACCACCGGTGGTTTTTCTGTGGAAACCTCTCCAATGCTTCAGTCAGTAAGCGTTTGAGGTGTTTTCCATAAAATAAGAAGGAATGTTTTTTGAGAATGACCTACCTCTTTCAGCCTTTGGACTGAGATATTTATAGTTTTTCCTAGTGGGGACCCCAGCCGGGATCCCAGGAGCACACGCCGCGAATCTCGGTCCGTTACGCAACAAATTCTGACAAGTAGTCCCACTTGCCTTTCCCTGGGGGAGTCTGAAAAACAGGTCTTCCTCCCCTCCGTGTTATATTAGCCCTGAGATTTCATCAAAATTCAAGGAGCCAGACCTGTAGTCATCCAGCTCTTCTTGCCTTTTAACAGATCAAGTCTCGCTATAGTGAGTATGAGCTCTATTTCTTAGAGGGCTTAATAAGGTCTGTAACCCAGACCAGGCTAAACGCTAATCCCTAACACTTCAGCTCGGCATAACCCTCAGGCTTAGCAATCTCCTCAATATAACTACTTTCAGGAGGGAACACAGGCGATAATCACCTCTTCTTGATATTCTTGACGTCAGCAGGAGGGTTATTTAGACCTTTCTCTAAGACAAAACTACTCTGGCCCTCCCTTAATGGGTCTAACTATTCTAAGTCAGAGCTACCCCAAACCGGGTCTGGCCTACATATATTGCCCTATCAAACAGTTCATTTATCTTCATACTTCTTCAGCTTCTCTTTCAACACCTCGTTCTGAGCTGCCAATCGATCCCTGTCTTGCTCATAGTGTTGGCTCTCGAGAAGGATTTCAACAATGTGGAACAGTTGATCCACAAAGTCTTTCTTGGGGCGAACTATCTCCGCCTCGAGTTGTTCTACGAGGTCGGATGGACCAGCCTCGTCTTCGCTTCCGGACCCCGAGCTTGACATATATGATTAAAAATTTTGAGAAAATATGAAGGGTGATGATTACAAAAGAAGAGAAAAGTGAGTTGAAACTATTATGATGGCAGATTTAAATAGAAAGGAAGAGGTTGGGCAGCTCAAAAGACTGTGAAATTGATCATTTAATTGACATGACCTCAAACCACAAACCACATTGACAATTAATTTCAGCTTGCGTGAAAATGGTATGCTATTGAAATGATTACTAATACTAATTATATGAAATGATTACTACTCCCTGCAGATATCCATTGAACCCTTTTTTTTTTAAAACTGGGAAACATGCAAAATATATTGTAGTTCTAAATTTACCCTTATATTAGTTGGCCACACATTAGTTATTTGTATTCAATAAACTCACTTTTATACCAAAAAGATCTTTCACAAGATAAATCAAGGAAATCATGACTGTTAGTGATGATTCCTAATTTGTGAGTTTTGTGTTGGAATGTCTAATTTGCTCTTAAATAAGTCGGTTTAAAAAAAATAATGTTTATCCATGCAAACAAAATGAATACTTTAATTATTTTGATTAGACAAAGTTCCAGCTACACAGTGAGCCTGGAATAATTTGGTTGCTAAGATTAAATGCATCGGTTGTCTGTTTACCATCCGATGCAATTAATAATCTTTAAGCATCGGTTTTGAAGTGAGGTGTATACCCGATCCTTATAAAATAATGGTAGTTCCAAATTGGAAAAAGAAAGCAATTTGAACGGCAAGCAAAAAAAATATAAATAATAATAATGAACAAAAAAAATTACAAAGCCATTCAAACTGACAATTATTAACAACAATCGTTTGGCATACATCATAATTTAGGATCATAATAACAAGGGTTCAATAGCTGCTTTCTTATTCCTTCCCACCGATGCATATAAAATATAAGCATCGGTTTTCAGAATACAACCGATGCATATAACTTTTATTTATTACAAAAAAAAAACGCGCGACTGTATACATCGGTCGCTGGATAAAAACCGACGCCTATAACTTTTTTTAATTATAAAAAAGACCCCTCGTGACTATAGGCATCGGTTTTTGACGAGAACTGTAACATCCATACATCCAATGCATTTTTATTTATTTATTTAAATTTTCATCATGCATTACAAAAAAAAAATATAATTCTAGTCTCAAGCTCGTCGCCATAAAACAAATTCCTATTTTTATTATTAAATAATTTAAGAATACTATTTAAACGAATTTATAATTCGTTTTCCAAATAAAATTATATTATCATTTTCTAAGAGATTAATATAATTATTTAGTAATTTAATTATTTATTTAAATTACTATTAAGTAGTTTCTAAAATAATTCTGATTTCTAAAATTATTATAATTTATCTATACTATAGTTATTATAAATAATTTGAAACTCTAATTAGGCGAATTTATAGTTCATTATAATTTTCTAAAGAACTATTATAATTAATTAGCAACTTATTAATTATATTACTAATGAATTGTCAATGAAATAAACTTTTATTTATAGAATAATTACATTTAATTGTATTATAATTATTCTTAATCTTTTAAAGTACTAATGGGCTTATTCAGTTTTAAAATTCAAGACGTCTTTTGGGTCGTTTCTATTGGACTTAAAAACGAGCCAAACGACTAGCCCGAGCCCACCAAGACCCTACCCTAACCTTCCTAATTTAAGTTCATCTTTGGTTTATAAACCAAAGTCTTCTTTTTTTTCTCAGCCGTTCTTACAAATCCAAGTTCGTCTTGATTTTCTTACGGCCGCAAGAGGTAATCCTTTTTTTTTTTCTGGTGTTTGAAAATTATATTTTTTTTTTCTCAAGAACCTTGCTCTGAACCATAATACGGCAGCCGTCGTAACCGAACCGGCTGCCGATTCCAACCACAAAACACCAGCCAACCTCCTGCCAATATCACCAATCGCCAACTCCGACGACTCCCTGCCGAGCCCCATCACCACGACCCAACAATCCCCACGTTTCCGACATCATCGTCGCAGCCACACCAGGGGCCCATGATCAGTCACCAACCCACCACCGACACCAAGCCCAAACAAGTTCTCGGCCGAGCCCCAAAAGCAAGCCGGGCCGTCGGCCGAGTCAAACGGCATCCAATTCACCCCCAACGCCCATCCAGCCCCACGCCGAAGGATCACCACCACCAACCACAACCAGACTCGACAGCCACACCACCACGACAAAACGACCCGAAACCCACAGACCCAACCAGTCGCCTGCCCTCGCCGTGTCGCCACCCAACCACCAATTCAACAACCACCGGTCGTCGAGACCCGGCCAAACCACCAAACAACCCCACGCACCCGAATCGCCGCCTCGCCGTCGCCAACAACTCAATCGCAGCGCCCCCATCGCCCAACCATCAACATCGCCCCAATTCCAGCAGCCCGTCGACAATTGAAACCACCGCCGCCACCTACAGTCACCGTCGTGCGCCACCGCCACGGCACAACCCCCACGCCTGCCACCAGCCACGGCCGCCCGTTCAACACAACATCAGGCGCCGCCCCCTTCGAATCGCGGTCGAGTCCCGCCGCGAGCCGGAGAAAAGAGAGAAGACGGGAGGGAACGAGTGGCTGGCCTTGAACCCTCCAGCCGCTGGCCGCTCTTCGCCGTCACGCCACCGCCGACTGCTGCCGCCTTTGGCCGAGGACGGGGAACAGCCTCTGGGCCGATTTTTGTGAATTGGGGACGAAAAGCGGACGGGTTGTGAAGAATTAGGGATTTCAATCCCATTTTAATCCAAAGTTCCCAGAAATTGCCAATTGACCCCCACACCTTTAGCATACTTTCAATTGAACCCCCAAATTCCCAAAACATGATTAAAAACTACATTCCAGCCCATTTATTTGTTATTATTATTACTATTATTATTATATTATTATTATTAATAATTATTATTATTATTATTCTATTATATTATTATTATTAATATTATTATCGTTATTATTATCAGTATATTATTATTATTATTACTATTATTATTATAATATCTATTTTTAAATATGAAAATACTAATTAAATATATTTTCTAATTTGATTAGGTGACGAGCATTAAGGGGACTTAGGATTCAATACGTGCATTCACTCGACTTTCCACGACATTTTACGAGGTAGGGACCACCGACTTGTCTTGTGTTAAATTCTATGTGCTCAAATCTACGTACAATGTATGTCATGAAATTCTATGTTTATAAATTAATATAGCCGTGGACCGCAAAAGTTGTCCGTGACCGGGGAAAAGGGTCATTGGGTTTATCCCAGCGTGCTATATCCAATGATTAAAACCAGGGGCCTTAAGTGCCTATGACCGGGGAAAAGGGTCATCGGGGAAACCCGCCGCGTTTTAGCTGCAGTCAACTGTCTTCTACGTTAAAATTATGAATTCTATGGTTAATTGTGCTATTTGTGAGTTGTATAATTTTGCATGAGGTATGTCGGTGTAACTATTGAGTACGTTGAGCTCATCCCAAATCAACGACGTGTTTTTCAGGTACAAATGAAGATATCGAATGAAAGGGAAACGAGGAGGGGAATGAAAATTCTTGATGTTGGTTTTATGTTTTTAAATCTCGTTTCATTGTTTTAAATAATGGTTGAACTAGACATAAAGAAGTGTTTTTGATTATAAATTACTTTTAATGGTGATTTGGTTATTCATATTATGTTTATTTCCGCTGCGTAAAGTTTGAAAGTCTTGACATTTATTGTGACGCCAAGGTTTCGTCATATTTTTCGTAATTATAAATCCTATTTTGATTAAAGTGAAATTGGGGCATTACAAGAACTGACGCCTATAACCCACCAGCATCCCACGTCGCCTTTCAAAGAGGAAATATGGCAAGTTAAAAATGTTCTCCTCCCTTGGACCATTCGAAATCGACCCCTGGTCCGGGGATTCACTATTGGGCTCTACTGGGCCTAGAACTTCTATGCTTGATTGACATGGCGCGTGGCCCGGGCTTTGATCTTTAATCGGATTGGCTAGGTCCTGCCCGTAGCCCATCTAAAGTTTTTTTTTTTATTTTCCTAAGTTCTTAACAGTAGCATCGGTTATTACCATTACAACCGATGCTTAAAGTCTGTCTATAGGAAATAGCTCACTTGAAATAATTCTATGCTTATTTCTGTTTCAAACCTTTGATTACAAGATACATTTATTAAAAACACCATTTCGTTGGTATATACATATCAATTGATCTTACAAAACTATATTCGTTTAAGGATATATCTGAGATGCCAAAAAATGCAAAACTTTAGACATCGGTTCAAGCATCGGTGCTAATGTTAAAAACCGATGCTACTGACATATTTTGGCATGAAAAAATCAAGAACAAAGCTTATTGTTTAGGCACTGGTTTGAATTTTATGGGTAAAAATACATCTACCCAAAAAAAAATCAATATTTACAAAAATAAACCCTGTTCAAAACTTATATTTACAATACAAACACTTCCAAATTGCTATTTTGGTAAAAGAACCAAATCCACCAATACAAAGGGAGATCCACCAATAACAAAACCAGAAGGAAACAACAATAATAGGTGTGTGTGTGTGTGTGTGTGTTTCCTAACCACACGCATAAAATAATAATAATAATTATTAATAATAAAATAAAATAAAAAACACCATACAACCACCATAAAATAAAAATAATCTAACAGGTTTAGTGCATTAATCTTTGTTTTCAATCCACTCTCCTTCTCCATGGTCAGAACGAATATAACCATCACTTAAGGTCATCGGAGGTTCATTAATACCAATTGAAAATGGTGGGATTTCATCGAAGTGGTCGTACTCATCTTCATCTATGACATCGCTAACACCAACAATACTCCTTTTGCTGGGGAGTACCAGAGACCACCTAGAATCGGCAAGATCAGAAACATAAAAGACTTGTTTTTCTTGTGATGCAAGTATAAATGGATCATCCCGATACCCCGACCGACTAAAATCAACCGAACTGGATCCCAAATCATCAACCCTCACACCCCGTCCGTTGTTGACCCAACTACATCAAAAAAAGAGGAATCTTGAACAATTTATAGTTAAGTTCCCAAATGTCCTCTATGACCCCATAGAACACCCCAGAAGCATCCACTGGTCCTTTACCATTCGCACTCGAATAATCGCTCGTTAATGCAACTATTGAGAGACCACTATTCTGCAGCACACTTTTGTCATCCTGATGTTTCGTGTAAAACGTATACCCATTGATGTCATAACCTTCATAACACCTCACACGTGAAGCAGGGCCATATGCTAACCACTTGACTGTTTCGGTGATGTTATTAGGTGTCCTAGATAACTCTTGCATTACTGTCTCTTTGAACCATTCATAAATTGTACGATTATGTTCTCTAGTCACCCATATTTCATCCCTAGAAGGGTTCTGCTGTTTTAAAAAGGACATGTGCAGGTCGAGGTATGGATGGACCTCAGAAATGTGTTGCAATACGAGTTTGTGTACCTGGATGCGCAATTCAAAATTTGGAAAGAATGATTTGATCCTAATAGTTCCTTTTCCTGCAAGCCTTCCCTCGTGGCGAGATTTTGGAATGCCAATAGTTTCAAAATTCGCCAAGTAATCTGTACAAAACTCAATTACCTCCTCAACAGTGTAACCTTCAATGATATTCCCTTCAGGCCGAGAATGATTCCTCACAAATCCTTTTATTATACCCATGTACCTCTCGAACGGGTACATGTACCTCAAGAAAACTGGCCCACACAACTTAACCTCTCGAACTAAGTGGACAATTAAATGCACCATAATGTCAAAAAATGATGGAGGAAGATATATCTCAAACTCGCATAACGTTTTAACAACGTTGGCCTGCAAATCATCTAATATTTCAGGATCAATAACTTTACTATAAATTACGTTGAAAAAATGACAGTGCTTTGTTATTTTACGCCTCACATCTCTTGGTAATGAGCCTTGAATTGCAACCGGTAGTATGTGCTGCATTAAGATATGACAATCATGAGATTTAATACCAACCAATTTCAGGTCCTTCATTGAAACGAGCTTTTTAATATTCGAAGAATAACCAGAAGGAATCTTGATTTGATTCAAACACTCACAAAAACTGATTTTCTCTTTTTTTGACATGGTATAACAAGCTGGAGGTAGGTAAGTTCGCTTGTCAGTTTTTTTCGGAGCTAACTTCTCCCGTATCCCCATTTCCACCAAGTCTTATCTAGAGTGAATACCATCTTTCGTCTTACCCGGAATGTTTAACAATATTCCAATAACACTGTCACATACATTCTTCTCAACATGCATCACATCTATATAATGCCTGACCAACAAATGTTCCCAGTATGGTAGACCCCAAAATATGGATTTCTTCTTCCAACCACCCGTTGAGACAATTTTAGAAAGTTTTCCGAACTCAACATCAATATCTTTAAACGATCGTAAATTACATGTCCGGATAATGGCGATCTAGCAACTCGGTCCAGAGTTTTCCCATTGAAAATCTTCTTTTTTTTTTTCTATAAGGATGCTGACTTGGGAGAAAGGCCCTGGTATCCATGTACACATTTTCTCTACCATTTTTCAGCCGAATACTACTTGTCTCATCTTCACAAATGGGGCATGCCTTAGCTCCTTTATTTGCATAACCTGACAAGTTACCATAGGCTAGAAAATCATTGATCGTGCAAAATATCATGGCTCGTAAGGTGAAGTTTGTTTGAGTATAAGCATCAAAGACGGTCACACCCTCATTCCATAATTTTTCCAAATCCTCAATAAGAGGTGCCAAGTACACATATATGTCATTCCCTGGTTGTTTAGGTCCGGATATCAACAAAGACAGCATGATGGACTTGCGCCTCATGCATAGCCAAGGAGGAAGATTATAAATTGTTAAAAGAACCGGCCAAGTACTATGATGACTGCTCATGTTTCCATGTGGGTTCATTCCATCTGTGCACAGTCCAAGCCGAACATTTCTATTCTAACTACCGAACTCAGGAAACTTAGCATCAATGTTTCTCCATTGCGGAGAATCGGGCGGATGTCTTAGTTTTCCATCATTCTTCCTTCCTTCAGCATGACACTGCAAATTCTTCGCTTCCTTAACATTTGAAAACAACCGTTTCAATCCAGGAATAACTGGAAGATAGTACAACACCTTGGCCGGAGATCCTTTTTAATGTACAAGCCGATTAACGCATATTTGACTGGATTTTAGTGGGTATTTTAGTTCATTTTTATTAATGTTTTCGGGATAAGTTGGGTAGTTTGAGCTTAAATTCGTATATTTGTACTTCCAGCTTATTTTATCGCTTTTTGATCTAGATTGATGCAATTAGGTGATATTTTGTTGTTTTTCACCTTATAGCTAAGTAACCGGAAGAGTTTAGCACATAAAGGATGAAGTATGATGATCGAGAGTCAAAGATCGAACTTTCCGACGAAGAAGTAGCAAGACTTATAGCTGACTTTATCTATAACGGTTATTCCACTGCTTCTGGAACCGTTATAGAATTGTTGAAGGAAGAGAAGCTAACGGTGCACTAGCGATAGCTACTACCACTAGTAGCTACCGTTATCTGTAACGGTTACTTACCGCTGCCTCGAACCGTTGTTGAAGAGCAGAAGTACAAAAATGAAGAACTAGCGATAGCTTTGTATAACGGTTACCCTACCGCTACATTACCGTTAACGCTACCGCTAAGTGCCCAGAACCGACATAAAAACTTTCCTTTTCAAGTTTTTCGAAAATCTATAAATACTACCCCATAAATCCGATTTTCTAAGTTACCTAAGCTATAGTTAGACACTTTAAACTTACTCCGAGGGTTTTTAAGGCCTCTTAGGGATTGACAACCTAAACGAGTGCCGAGTTGTTTTTAGTTTCTCTTCGAAGTTCTTAGATTTAGATTTCAAGCTTTAGATTAAATTTAGATTCAATTTTTCTACAACCAAGACGCTGCAATTTCAGCGTTTTAATTAGTAAGTTTTCTTTTCTTTTAATTAATTCTCTTAGAATAATTATTACTTCCATGACGAATTGTGATTTCGATTGTGTTGGGATTGAGATATTGATTATGTTGATAATTATTGGCTAGATCTAATGGGTCTAAAGCCTAGATTCGTTGTGAACCATCAATTGGGTTATTCCAAGAGATCTTGGAGACGAATCGAAGTTCTAGAACCCTAGTTTTCTTAAATCGTTTTAAAATTCTTTTAATTAATAATAATTTCTAGATTTAATTGTTCTTAGTTAAATTAATCTTAGGTTTTAAATAATTAATTCTTAAATTAAATAATATTAGTTTAAATTAATTAGGTCCTAGATTAGATAATATTTAGATTTAATTAGTTTAATTAGTTTCTAGTTCTTAAAACAACCAAACCAATTTGCGATCGTGTGTTATTTTTCTTATTCGTGAAACGCAAACACAAAACAAATTTCTGAATCGAGCTTTCCTCGAGAGATCGACTTGAGTCAACTTATCAACCTACCCGCGATCCCGTTATCTTGGGGACAAGTTTTTAAATTGGACAAATATTTATAAGTAGGTACACAAAAGTTCGAATCACAAGCCCACCATCATCACTGCCTGTTTTTTTATAGCGCGATTCCCCGCATTTTGGGCAGTCCCGTAAATCCTTGAATTCATTCTGATACAATATAAAATCACTTAGACATTCACGTATCCTCTCGATCTTCAGAACCAATGGGCACAACATTTTTTTCTCCTTGTAAGTTGAATTGGGAAGCTCGTTATCATCTGTAAATGCATATTTTAGAAGCTCTAGTAACCACGTGAAACTTGTATCACTCCATCTACTCTTTGCCTTTTGGTTATATAGATTAAGCATGAACGATAACTTTGTAAATTTGGTACATTTAGGGTACAACGGTTTTCCAGCATCAACGGATAGTGTTTCAAACGCATCAACATTATTGATATCACCTCCTATATCATGCAACATTTCATCTAATCAACCACTGTCTACATCTTCGTCGTTCTCTGTTTTACTATCACTAGTATCATACGTAGACGAAGCTGTCGACTGAGCTGTATTATCAGTCGGAGGTAAAATTTCACCATGCCATATCCATCGAATAACCTTCTTTAAAACCACGACGTATCAAATAGCTCTTCACTTGTTCCGTATTCTGTAATTGTCTCAGATTTTTGCAATCAACACAAGGACACACAATCATTTTCGAAGCAGACTTAACTGTATTATCCACAACAAACTTAAGAAAACTTTCAACCCCTTGAATATATTCAAGTGTATTACGTATACCATACATCCAACTTCGATCCATTCTCTACCGCTGCACAATTGAATTAAAAACTCAATAAAAAAACTAACAAAGAAACAGAAAATTAATTTATCAGAAAATATAAATGCATGTATCTCTGCTCATAATTTATTTTTCTTATTAATTACTGTTTTTTTTGTTGTTGTTGTTATTCTGTTTTCTTGACAAAATATATATAGTGTTAGAATTCATATTATATTATAATTAACATTGAGATAAAAAATTCAACTAATTACAATTATTGTTTTTATTATTATGTTAAGCAAATAAAAGTCGACTATCGAAAGACAAGTGTTCCTCCAACAAGTCATCTACTGTTTTTGTTGAGGAATTTATTCTTGGAAATAATTCCTATTTTGTTATTTGCCTTTTTTGGGCACAAAATAAGTTAGGAAACTAGATTTAGGAGTATATTATGTTTCCTAGTTTATGTTTAAGACTTTATTAGTTTCCTAGATTGTGTTTAGGATTTGTTTTGTCTTGTTTACCAAGTTTAGGATTCTAGGATTGTCTATTTAAGACATGAGAATCCTAAAGCTTCACATGATCTTTTACGCATCGAATTCTTGAAGAACGACGCAGGACGCAAGACGTAAGATGTACGGCAAGAAGAAGAACACGAAGAACTACTTGGAGCCATTGATCGAGATCAAAAAGTTATTCGAAGTTGCGTGACCAACGGAGAAGAGCTTGTTCAACCTAGGCGACAAGTATTTAGTATCATGTGTTTTGATACTTTAGTTTTCATATATTATTTAATATTTCTGTATTGATCAAAGAACAAGAAAGTAATATAGTTTTCGGGTTTGTACACCTAAGTTCACAAGTACTTTTACTTGTGAACTGAATTTGTTATCTCGTGTTCTTAAATTTATTTTCCGCTGCATAGTTTTTATTTTACTCTGGTCGATGTTGTTAACCAGTGTTGTTTAAAATTGATAACAACATCGTGAATCTGAGACTTATTTTCAAAACCATAGACCTTCAACTTTTACAATTAGCATGTAGAGCGGGTTACTTAACCTTTTAAGTACTGATCCTTATTTTTAGGTGCTATGGATGCTCAAGGCAACCCAAGGCCACCGATCCTCAACGGGGAGAATTATTCTCTCTGGAAACAAAGGATGCGTTGACACTTAAAGAGCATTGATGAACGTGCATGGAGAACCGTCCTCGTTGGATGGGAAAAGCCACGTGTCACTGATGGAGAAGGCGACACTATTCTAAAAAAGGAGGAAGACTGGACTGCTGACGAAATGAATGCTGCGAATTGGAATTCCAAATGTATCAACACCTTGTGCAGTTATGTTGATGCAAGCTATTACAGAGTCATCAAGAATTGCGATTCAGCAAAAGATGCTTGGGACGCACTCCAAAGGGTGTGTGAAGGAACTGCAAGCGTGAGGAAATCCAGGCTGAGAATGCTGATGTCGACGTACGAAGCAATGAGAATGGATGAGAAAGAATCAATCATGGAATATTCCATGAGACTGTCAAGAATCACAAGCGAGTGCAGAGACCTTGGTGAGGCAATAACTAACTCTCGTCTTTTTGGAAAATTGATGATATCTATTACAAAAAAATACAATATGAAGGTGGTTGACATAGAAGAATCTAAAGATGTTGATAACATTGATTTCAGCACCTTAGTTGGAAACCTTAAGCAGTATGAGATGGAACACCTTGGTTCCAACTCAAAAGAGAAGAATGTTGCTTTTTCCTCCGACACTAATCCAGACAACGATGAAGATGAAGAGGAGATTGATTTCAATGGAATCCTGAAAAAGATGGAATCCACTATGCTTTGTGAAGACGAATTGTCGTTTGTTACCCAACATTTCAATAGTTTCTTGAAGAAGAAGAATAGACTTGGAGGTTCAAATACGAAGACCAGGCCACAGGTGTCCACACCAAAATTCACTGGACATGCTCTTCCCAGATCCCAGTCCACATCTTCAATTCCAAACGCATCCAACCTCATGAGACCACTCAGTGAGTTACAATATCATGAATGTAAAGGTTGGGGACACTACAAAGATGAATATCATAACACACTTAGGAAGAAAAGCATGGTTGCTACTGATTTCACTGAGGATATCAATGATTCCGAGTCAACTGAACCTGTTCCATCCTTATTTACCCATGTTGTTTGGGACGACGACGTCCATGTTGATATCCTTGAAACCAACATTGTATGCTTGAATGTTGAAACCCCTGATTATCATAAGGAATACGAGCTATTGAGTATTGAGCACCAGCAACTATTTGTCAGCTGGGGAAAATAGGTACTTAAGGTTAAGGATCTTGTGAAAGAAGTAGAAAAACTGACCAAAGAAAAGGATGATCAGACTGACATAATTGTTCGATTGGAAACATCTTTCACCAAGAAGGATGCTGAGCTAGAGAAGGTGAGAACCGAGCTGACAAAGGTCCAAGGAACAATATCAAATCTGAACAAAGGCAAGGCGAAGCTTGATGAAATATTGGAGATCAGCTTTCCTGAAACCTCGAAGCATGGAATAGGATTTAAACCAAATCAGCCACCACAAGTGCTAAGTCAAGAGCAGAAATCTCCCAAGCGACACAAGAAGAGGAGGAGACAGTTCGTGTGCCATCATTGTGGCGAGCCCGGACACATTCGGCCTTTTTGCTGGAAGATCATAGGTGAGAGAAGGCAATTTCAGAGAACTAATGCGGCTGCTAAATCTAATGTTGGTTTCCGTCATACCAACATCAATACCAACACTAGGTTCAAACAAGTGTGGTTCAAGAAAAATAACGCCAAGTTTAACATGATCCATACCTCCCTGAAGTCCCACGTCCCTGGAGCCTGGTATTTCGATAGTGGGTGCTCCAAGCATATGACTGGGTCAGAAGAATTACTTTCCAACATTGTCAGATTTCGAGGTGGAAAAGTAAAGTATGGTGGAGGCGCAAATGGCCAAATTGTTGGTCAAGGAACTCTCCATGTTCCCGTCATTGTAACTCTTGAAAATGTGTTGCTGGTAGAAGGACTTACTGCAAATTTTATTAGCATAAGTCAACTGTGCGACGGAGGTTTTAGTGTCAAATTCAACCATGAGAAGTGTGAAGTCTATGAGGATAACGGACCATGTATTCTCACTGGTCAAAGGACTTCAGATAATTGCTACCAAATCCAAAGTGATGCCTTTTGCAGACTGTCCCAATTAAGTGATGCTGAGTTATGGCATCAAAAGCTTGGACACGTGAATTACAAGATGATGGACAGGTTGGCTAAAGAAGAAGCTGTGAGTGGGCTGCCTAAGCTCAACACCAAGATTATTCCTGTGTGCGAGGCATGTCAAAAAGGAAAACAGGTAAGGGTGCCACATCCAGTCCAACAAAGTCTCACTACATCATCTTGCTTTGAGCTTCTACATATGGACCTCATGGGACAACTTGAGGTTGAGAGCCTTGGTGGTAAGAGGTATGTGTTAGTTATTGTTGATGATTTTTCTAGATTCACTTGGGTAGAATTTCTAAAAGAAAAATCTGAAACTTTTGAGGCTTTCAAAAAACTTGCAAAGAAACTGTGTGTTAGGTTTAATGTGAACATTGGTAGGATTAGAACTGATCACGGAAAAAAGTTTGAAAATGCATCTTTCTCTAAATACTGCACTTCTGAGGTCATAAGTCGTGAATTTTCTTCACCTATTACTCCACAACAATTTGGCATAGCCGAACGTAAGAATAGGACTCTTGTTGAGATGACTAGAACTATGCTTATTTCTAATGGCATTGCAAAATGTTTTTGGGCTAAAGCAATGAACACTGCATGTCATATTACAAACAGGGCTTATTTTAGACCAGGGTCATGTGCTACTCCATATGAGTTTTTGATGGGTAAGAAACCGAACTTGAGCTATTTTTATGTTTTTGGATGTATATGTTATGTTCTCAATGACAGAAATCGTCTGGCTAAATTAGACTCAAAAAGTGATAAGTGCATTTTCATGGGTTATTCCCAAAACAGTCATGCATATAGGTTGTTTAACCTTAGAACTAGAAGCATGTTTGAGTCAKTTAATGTCAAGTTCGAYGATCTAAYGAGTGCAGTCAAACCTACCGAGGATAATGATCTGGTTTATSATCAAAATCCTCAAGAAAATATCACTCCTCCTTCAGATGATAGTGCAGGTATTGAGAACAGAGATGCAGGTGCTGAACTCAGAGATTTGAGTGATGTTGGTACCAATGTTGATACTGGGATACCAACATCAGAACCAACATCAAGCCAAGTTGCAGAATCAGATTCTGATTCAGAAGATGAAGAACCAACTGATCCCATTCACTACAAGAAATTTGATGTTCGATGACGATACGTTTCGTCATTAAAAGTCTATTTTTTGTCACTGGAGAGAAACGGTGATGAAACTTGAGCATCAAAGCGGTTGTCATGGTATGACTGTCACAATAGGTGAAAGTGACAATTTTTTCAAGCGCGTCACTAAATGTTCGGTTTTGATGAGGCTAATGTAAATTGTCATCATAGACAATTTTATTTGGTGACGCTGAATTCGTCACGTAAGTGATTGAAAAGTTGTCATCAAAAGATCAGTTTTGTCACCGTATGTTAACATTTTCAATGACGAACACTTAATTTGTCATCAAAACATTTGACTTTTCGTGACAAACGTAACTACGGTGACAAAATTTTTTGAGTTATTATGACGCTAATATTGTCATAATATGTATTAAACAATTTCCAAATATAATTTAATTCGTCACGATAGATCTGATTTATAGTGACGCAATATTGACCGTCACTGAACATCTATAGTTACAATGACAAACCATTGTGTCACCATTTACTATTAAAGGTGATGAAATTATTTGTCACGAAAAAATTAGCAATATATGATGAATTTTATTATCATCATAAAAGATATATGTTCAATGATGATTTAATGGATACATATGGTGATAAAATCCATTGTCATTAAATGGGTTTATATGGTGACAAACCAATCATCATATATGACTTAGATTAAGTGACAAGTTCAAAGTATTATGTGATGAAACAAGTTGTCATACTTTATTAAAGTAACAAATCTGAAATACTTATGCGACTCTTAAAGTTGTAATAATTGAGTGAACGTGATTTGATTATTTACTTTCATGACGACATAAATTGTCCTGAATATGTGCATTGATTTGTCATTATTCTTATAAGGGAAAATATCATAAAGATGGAAATGAAAACAAAGAAGTAGTTATTATTACAATATAATGATAACAATATTCAAAATATTTGTTCGACCATTCCGAACATATACCAAAACACTGACAACTAGCCAAAATATTACTTTGAAATATCCAGAACACATACCAAATTAGACAACTAGAATTAATATACTAGAACATTCAAAACAAAGACCTGGAAGTTTAAACTAAACCAAAAGAGTTACTTCATATATCAAGACTTGAGCCTGACTTCAGCATTGACAAACAAAAGTTAGATCTAACAGAATACCTGCAGATTTAAAATTTATAATTCTAAATTATCTTATATTCAAATCATCAAAAAAATACTATACAAAATTCACAAAATTGAAATTGGGAATTTCGACTTACGTGTAATATAATGGATCAGGCATTATTCCCACCCGAAGCAGACTCATTTGCTCTCATGAAAGCCATAAGCTTGTTGATGCACTCGCCTTGCTGAGTCAGTTGATTATTCAAATCATCGACTTCATTCTTAAGCTCAATCACTTGACCTTTCGAATCCTGTAGCTTTTCTTGAGTTTCTGCCAGTTCTTGTTGCAGGTGTTGGGTATTCGAATCAGGCAATATGTTGTGTTTACATGGAGGTTTCGGTCCATAACCAACGCCTTTGATATAACCAGATGCATGGCCAAGAACTTCAGTTGCTGTTTCTTGTTCGGTCTTCTCAATCCCTTTTTCAACATATTTTGCTTTCCTAGCTATCATCTCATCATAAAAAATATGGATGTAAGTATATTAATAATAACATAATCATTAACGAAGTTGGTTTATAAAAAGCATGTGCTAGTTAGTTACCCAATTATCTCCTGCCTCATCACTTGACCAACCACCTTTCACTGTATAATGCGTGCGCTTGTAAAGTTCAATCATATCACATTCATCGTCGGCCTTCTCAGACTAATCGGCATGAAAAAAAGGAAAAARGAAAACAAAATCAGAATACAAATATAAACATTGCACCAAAAAGGAATAAACTTAACACTAAAATATTCATTTCATTACACTTAAATGGGATTTAATTTATATATCCAACAAAAAAAATATAATCATACTCATATTTACACGACCAATTGAGAAACAATTGATGGTACCTCAATTTTGCTCTGCGAAATATTTATCCTTTCGGCGAAAGAGATTTAGATTGATTGCTAATACTTATTAGTTTCCAACAGCATTTGGAAGAGGAGATGAAGTTGGTGCTGGCACTGTGACATCGTCTCCCTACACAGACTTCAATTTATCATAAAAAAAATCCATATTACATCCATATTGTTTGCCGGCAACCGTCGAAAATGCGAGAAGAACCCTGAATTCCACCTTCTCATTTTCAACCAAACCCAAGACGACCAAAGGACAACAGCTCATTTCAAGTTAAGTCCACAATATAACAGAATGCGAATAGGAGAATTTCTATTATTAACTTAGTAGCCAGCCAATATTCAGGAAGCAAAAACAAACATTACATGGCAAAATTATCTCACAAAACACTCTTTTATTTTTTTTTTATAAAACCACCAATCCTTCCATAACATAACGGGAGGTTATTCTAAGTAATGTATTATATATTACCCGCATGCAACTTGTATAAAAGATTTTAAAAAAAACATTCTACTAGTTGTTTCAAATTCTATTTCAGATCCCTGGATTAAATTTTTAGACTGAACAGAAAAGACTTGGGTGAGAATTGTCCATAGCTTCTTATGTGGAAACAAATTATGTAGATGCCCAAAACTGGTCACAAGACACAAGGTAACTAACAGATTTAGAAGAACAAGCTACAGACCAAACAAAATTAAGCCATGTATCACCTATCCAAAGATTTGACCCAGCACTACTAATTGGAACATACACGAAATCTGGGAGTCGAGCGAACAAGATAGCTTCAGGCTAAAGTTGTTGAGAGGTTGTCTTAGGGGGGGCTTACGGAACAGACACCAGAAGAGTCGGCTGAGGTAAGAACCGATGGGCTTTCACCGGGATGAGGAATAGGGGTGTAAACGGGTAGGGTAGAATGCGGGTACAGCTGTACCCGTACCCTACCCTGTTACCCGATTTTTATACTCAGGTAGGGTACGAGTATTTACCCGACGGGTATCGGTTACCCAAAAAAAATTTAACAGAACAGCACAACATAAGGAAAATAACCAAGACCTCTCCCTTCATTTCTTCTTCCTTCTCAGAAAGCATGCATATAGATATATGGCAGAAGCATAAATAATTTCATAAAATGTACAAAAATAATCAAAGAAACAAATTGGAATTTAGCAGCTACACCTACATGATTAATAAATTTAAAAAGATGGTGCTTTTATAAGCGATATACAATGCTAATTAATTATATAGGTATAATGCTAATGAAAACAAATGAAAGTTATTAACACACCACTTCAATACCCCCATAAACATGCCATCAATCCCAACATGACAACCATGCATGCAATCACTAACAACACATAATTAATTCTTCAATAGCATCAAACATTTTCAAAGCCTTAATATCATGAACCTAAACTCAAAAGTTTATGCATAACATGAACTGCATGATAAAAGAAATACATGGTGACTCCATTGTTGAGTCGAGCACAAAAGTTGGAACCTGGAATCGAACAAATACCAATGAAGATGACTATAAGGACTTCAGGACTGTGGCTAAGTGGGGGTTTGATTTGATGATGACGATAAACCAAGACGCTTCTGTTTTTTTAATTAATTTTTTCTTTTCTGCAAAAAGATCGAGAACGAGGATGATGATATAATCTGCAAAAAAACATCGATATATTTTGTTTGCATAAGATTAGGAAAATATAAGTTAATTGTGATGTTTTAATTGTGGAGTTATATAAAGATATTATGAGTAATAACATTGAAGCCCTTATCTAATAAAAAAAACTTAATTATGGCATTAATATACATTAATAATAATAATGAAAAAAATATATATGCATCAACCTCATGCACAATCACAACCTCATGCACAAT
Organism: Phtheirospermum japonicum; assembly: GCA_014905375.1. Classification (NCBI taxonomy): domain Eukaryota; kingdom Viridiplantae; phylum Streptophyta; class Magnoliopsida; order Lamiales; family Orobanchaceae; genus Phtheirospermum; species Phtheirospermum japonicum. The sequence goes on from BMAC01000108.1 coordinate 741,703, forward strand.
CACATATTCAGCCCATACATCCAAAAGAATTAAGAAAATACACAAGCAAACAGTAAGTGAAGGAAATATACAACCCCGTTAGTCTCAGATCCCAAAGTTTTTTCTCAATAAAATTCAAGTCAAGATCAGAACATTCTTTACAGGATAACCCAAATATCAAAACCACAGATTAAGTTTTTAGGGAAAGCCACGACATTCTTGAGATAGGAGTAAACATAATTTTAGAAACCACAATTTTTTTGCTTAAGAACCGGAAATCAGGGGGAAAAAGTGATAAAGTTGCATTTTGTAAAGCCTAAACTCAAACTAAGGAGCGCACATGCAAATGAAATTAATTTACACCCAGTCAGGCTTTCTTATAATTTCATCTTCCATTCTGTTAACAATCAACAAGCTCATGCCATGTTTACCTTTAAAATAAAGGTAAAGCTTACAGTAAGTTAGAAAGCTACATAAACTTTCAACTCTAAATTTAATTAATACTAGAAACTAAAAACTCTGGAAATTCAAAATATCTTACCTCTTCGAATACGACAATGATCTAGGAAGGAGCAGGATGTGCGTCGATGATAGTGAATTCAAATCCCCACGGCGATAATTCTCAGATTATCAATTGATGGGAGCGGCGCACTGATGAAGTTTAAACAACTCCGCGGAGATAATTCTAAGATTATCAATTGATGGGAGCGGCGGCGCGTTGATGAAATTAAAAAACTGAAGAGGAGAGGAAAGGTGTGGTTGTGGAAGAGAGCTGCGGGCGGAGGTGGGGAGGAAGAATGAAAACCGTAACCTAATCTGTGTATCTGTTCCTCTCATTTTTGTTCTTTGTTTTGTTTATTAGAATTTAGATAGACTTTATTTATCATAATAATAATAATTCGTATATATTTATATTCATAATATATTTCGGGTAGGGTACGAGTAATCGGGTAGGGTAGAGGGTATAAAATCCTTACTCGTATCCTACCTATACCCGATACTGTAGCTTACGGGTAGTACCCTCACCCGACCCGTTACCTAGTTTTTGAGGGTAATACTCTACCCGATTCGTCGGGTACCCGACGGGTACCCTACCCGTCGGGTAAAATTGACAGACCTACTGAGGAATGTATGAATATGCAACAATCGAAGCACCTATTGGTATCGCGTAGAGGCTGGGCGATATGTACAGGTGTCTCGGACCTCCGTTTCTCGGTTCGGTGTCCTCCGAGTCGCCAAGGAAGGGCTTCTTCTGAGAATCCTGAACTCTCGGTTTGAGTAAATTTTCCAAGGCAATAGTAGTGAAGGTTGGCATGGATTCAGACGGATTAACGAAGGAATTTAGGTTTAGTTTGATTTCGCCGCCATGGAATTTAGGTTTAGTTTGATTTCGACGCCATGGACGGATTAACGAAGGAATTTAGGTTTAGTTTGATTTTTATGTGACTTCATAACTATTTTCAATTATATTATAATACCATATATTTTAATCCAATTATGTTTCTTTTTTATATTATTATACAAAATCTCAATTTTTCTTGATATTTTAATCATTTTTTTATTTGTTTAATTATTCATAGTTAAATTATGAATTCTGATATTCATTTAAGTAACTTTTAACTTAATTTATTTATTATTTTTTAATATTGATTATAAATTTTTCTTTATGAAATATTTCTTATAATTTATTTATACAATCTATTATTTATTTTAACTTTTTGTTATTTTGAGTATAGGTTGATTTTGTAATTATAGAATTAAAGTAATAATAAATATATTTTTAATAGTAGCACATATTGGGTAAAATGATAGTATAATTGTATGGGGTGTCCTCAAAGTCGAATTGAGTGAAATTTAAAATCTAATATAATTATTTGTATTCTCAATTTAAAGTTGTTTAGATTCCATGAAATTCTACTGTTCTCAAATTCTATAGAATTCAAACATCCTCAACTCATAGTAGAATCTTGTAAATTTCATTAAATGATTGATTTCAATTGGATTCTATTAAATTTTAAGTTAAAAAATACACTTACATAATTCTACCAAATTCTTGCTTCTTACCATTAGAATCTTATGTAATTCACTTTTTTTTTAATTATTAAAATTTAAATAATATATATTTACACACACACACACACACACACACACACACACACACACACACACATATATATATATATATATATATATACCCTATATATTAATGCAAAATCCTCCTATCATATGTCTGTTTCTCATGCTTCGTTAACTTTGGGGAAAATTTTTGGTGCTTCATGATTCGAACTTTTTTGCCTACTTTTATTAAATTTGTCAATTTTAAAAAGCTCGCCGCAAGAGTACGGGATCGCGTGTAGGTTGATAAGTTGAACCGAGTCGATCTCTCGAGGAAAACTAGGCTCGAAAGTTCCTTTTGTGTTTGTTTGTTTACGAATACGAAATAAAATAAAATTCTAATCTAAACACATAAAAGCAATAAATTGATCTAAACGAAGAATTATAAAAATCAAGGGTTTTGAAAAGATTTAGAAAACTAGGGTTTCTAGAGCTTCGAATCGTTTCCACGATCTCTTGGGAAAAACCCAATTGATGGTTCACGACGATTCTAGGCTCTAGACCCGTTAGATCTAGCCAATCAATCTCATCAATATCATCATAATATTCTCATCACAATCATCAATCCAAAATCACCAAGATCATACAATTCATCATACATGGGGGGTTGTTTGTTTTGATTGAATTATTCTAAATTAACTAGCAAGCATGAATTGAAAGCATAAGAACTAATTAAACTAAATTAAAACGAAAGGAATTAAAGACTTACTAATTAAACTATGACGAACAGCAGCGTTTCGGTGTCGAGATCTTGAATCTAAGCTATCTAATCTATCTAAGAACTAATCTAAACTAATTCTAAATCTAGAGATTTAAAACTAAGAAATTTGAAAGAGAAACTAAGAAAATAAAATGGCACTCATTGGGGTTGTCAACCCCCAAAAGGCCTTAAAAACCCTAGGAATATGATAATGTATCTTAAAATTCCGAAATACATAGGTATTTATAGTTTTGGGAAGTCTTAAGGCCAAGAAAACCTAAAATCGCGTGAAAAACGCGTTTTCTGGGCAGTCGCGTCGACCGACGCATTTCGGATCGACGCGACAGAGAGTTCGTGAGCATTTTGCGTCTGCCAGGGATTCTATAACGGTTCTTTAAGAAATCCGTTATAAAATGTCAGTGGTGGGCATGGCTCGGCAGCGTCGGCAGGCAGCGGTCGGCAGGTGTGCGCAGCGCTTGGCAGGACTCGGCAGGGCTGGTCGGCCGTGGATACTATAACGGTTACAGCTGAAAAACCGTTATAGAAAGTCAGAAACTTCTAATTCTTCAAATCGTGGCCCGTTTTCGCTGAAACTCCACTCGTACGCCCATCCTAGACTATGTACAAACCAAAATAATTTAAAAATACCTAAAATAAACATAAAATTAATTAATTAAGATTATAATATGATAAAAACAAGTTGGAGATAAGAAAATACGAAAATGTGCTCAATCTATCCAACTTTCACCAAAAACAATAATAAAAACGAACTAAAATAATAAATAAAATCAAGACAAATTCATGTTAATCAACTACCCCACGCTTAGTTGGTTTGTTCGTCCTCGAACAAACGATAGATTCAAAGTATAACAAGAATGAAAATAAGCTCAAACAAAGAGTCGTGTCGTGCTACATACATAATTTTGAAAATATAGATACATGTCACGCAAATTCAAACACTCCACCCTTATTACATTGTCGCTCCAAATCAATTTCATGCATCCTCTCAAAAGGGAAATATATAAATGTACGCTCAAAGCAATCAAGCATTGCTGCATAGGACGTGTATACACTCAAATCATACAAATACATTCACAATAAATAAGCACATAAAATCAATCTCTTTTCAATCGCAAGTTAAGTGTGTTATCAAACTAAGAATCGGAAAAGTTCTTTTCGGGTTGTAATGTAAGGCTCTTTGGACGGGTATGGAATATATAAGTCGTGTGGCTAAATAACTCACCCAACCTAATCTAATCACGAAGAAATATTTCAACTCGTTCAAAAATAAAAAACCTCACTTAACACTCATAACGTAGCCTTAAAATATAGGCTATTTCTCAACTCGATACTCTAAAACCGACTTGAAGCTCAAACCACTTAAACACAATTGAAGCTTATAATGTGCTTCTTACAATTACACAACTCTTGCCTTTAAACATTAGGCTTCAAGAAAATAAACAATAAAACACAAGCCTTTATTAGCGCGTAGGCAATGACTAGCAAAAATTCACCAAGACTCACCATCCTTATTTTTCTTTTTCTCTTTTTTTATTTCCCCTTTCATTTTTTATGGGGTATTTTTTTTCTTTTTTTATTATTATTTTTTTTTTTTGGATGGTGGTCCTTAATTACAAAAACTCATAAAATCATAAAATCCCTAATAAAATTCTCCAAAACACTAATAACCAATAAAATAAAGAACTCCTACCCCACGCTTTTAATGGGTTAGTAGGGGTCTCAAAAACACTCATGTCTAAAGGAAATGGATTATTTGGCTATGATTGACTCATTCGAAATTTATAGTGGCTAAAATTTATGGATATGGCCGGAAATAGGGTTTTTTCTGCGCCTTAACGTCATTTTCAAAGTCAACTACACACAGCGGTTTCAAAGAGATATCAAAACTGAAACATATTCAAGCACATGCAATGATGATAATCACTCAGTCTACTCACTGGCTTTTGGCATGAAAAAGTTTTGAATTGACACTGCTTTTAAGGTTTTGCAAAATCAATTACGTCCAAGTACCATTTTATAATATATAATTAATAATTTTGAAAATTTTATGCACTTATACACGCTCAAAGACAAGAACATCAAATCATACGTAGTCAACTTCGACAGGCAAGCCATACAAACACAATTCAGCGCGGAAATAGTAATCAATCACGGTAAAAAATTTAAAAATTGCACATTTTTTAAGAATATAATATAAATTACACTCAACCATCCCCCCCTCTAAAAACTCGGCAATCCCCTGATTGCCATAAACGAGTATAAGAAAATAAAAGAAAGGGAATAAGAAAACGTCCCTGAAAATAGCCGAGCTACTCCAAAAAGTTATGCGCAATTATCCCTCGTCTTGAGTCTCGTGAACGAAAATGCCTTGAATAAAAACCTAAAAAGACAAAACAAATGAACAAAAATAAACTAACTAGTAAAACTTAAAGAAGAAGAAAATAAAACGAATACTTGGGTTGCCTCCCAAGAAGCGCTTGATTAACGTCGGAAGCTCGACGTCTTCTACGAACGATGCTATCCCGGATCCAAAAAAAAGTGACGATCATGCCACGCCTTAGTGTTCTCCAAGAGTAAGTTTAGGCAATTTAAAGCACCAAGGTGAGCACGGAAAGCAAGTCGTAGAACAAAAACTCCAATTCGCTTTGGAGGTCGAAAAAGTGAATAATAGGGGCTGACAACCCCAACGAATGCCCTTCGATTTCGTAGTTACTTTTCATAATTCTTAGTTTTAAATTCTTAGATTTAGAATAAATTAGATTAGTTCTTAGATAGTTTAGATAATTTAGATTCAAGATTCGCTTACGGAACGCTGCAACTTTCTTCTCGTTTAATTAGTAAGTCTTTAATTCCTTTCGTTTTAATTTAGTTTAATTAGTTCTTATGCTTTCGATTCATACTTGATAGTTTAATAATTGATCTTCAAACAAAACCCCCCCCATGTATGATGAATTGTATGATCTTGGTGATTTTGGATTGATGATTGTGATGAGATTATTATGATAATATTGATGAGATTGATTGGCTAGATCTAACGGGTCTAGAGCCTAGAATCGTCGTGAACCATCAATTGGGTTTATCCCAATAGATCGTGGAAACGATTCGAAGCTCTAGAACCCTTGTTTTCAAAATCTTTCAAAAACTCTTAAATTTAATTATTCTTCGTTTAAATTAATTTATTGTTTTATGTGTTTAGATTAGGATTTTATTTTATTTCTTATTCGTGAACGACAAAACACAAGAAACACTTCCGAATCTAGTTTTCCTCGAGAGATCGACTCGGTTCAACTTACCAACCTACATGCGAACTCGTACTCTTGCGAGCGAGCTTTTGAATAATTGACAAATATTTATAAAGTAGGTACACAAAAGTTCGAATCAAAATTTTGGCGCCGTTGCCGGGGAAAACTAAAGGTGTGAATTTTGTGTTTGCTCTTCGTTATCCTTATTTGTGTTTTTATTTTCGTTTCGTTTATCTTTAATTTTTATTTGTGATTTTCGTTTATTGTTTTATTTATTTTTCACCGGTGCGTTTAATCTTGTGCGTTGAGTGTTGTGTTTGCAAGGTTCGTCTGACAATCAAAACCCAAGATTTATCAAACCGTTTTTCGTAAAAAAAAAAAAAAAAAAATATATATATATATATATATATATATATATATATATATATATATATAATATATATATATATATATAAGTTGAATAATTGTTATTATAATAAAAGTTGAAATAGTGTTATTAGAATTTTAAATATTTATTTTTCGAAAAAAAAAATCGAAAATATTAATTTTCTTAAAATTTTTTTTTAAAAAAATGTATTATCCGTACGATGAACCACCGTTCAATTGGCGTCATGCACTTCGATCGCCCATTCCATTGAGTAACGCGATGAATAATTACTTTCCCGACAAATACGACCAATTGAATCTCCCAGTTTTTCATGGGCGTCCAAACGAAGATGCGCTAAAATTCATTCAAAAATACGAGTTCATCACTGATAGTTCTCCTCTTCACGGTCTTACAAGGGATCAAGTGAAAATGCGGACTTTTCACTTTTGCGCTGAAGGAAGAAGCAATGAAATGGTTCGAAAGGCTCGAACCTAATTCTTTGCGTACATGGTATGAAGTAGGCGATAAATTCATGAGGATGTTCTACGTACCTAATGTAATATGTGATCATTGTGGATGCCAAGGACATATGACGCATGAATAGTTTGGTAACATTTGATGATGAGCCAAAGGAGGATGTTGTCGCCGTCCAAGATTGTACGAGCCATGAAGAATATAAACTAGACGATCAACTTTTTGGCGGGGCAGCAAGATCAAGAAGCTGAGACCATGAGTTTTCAAGACGAACTCGAAGATGACCTTTTGAGTCTATGCATCGAAGTTGTGAGTCTATGAAACAAAGTATGGCAAATATGGAGAGGTCGTGTGCCCAAATAATGGCTTCTTTGGAGGAATTGCCAAACGAGGAGGAGGTGTTGCCATTGGAGACCCTAATGACGATGGAGATTCATGCCCAATCGAGCTCAATGAGAATGGAGGAGATGCAATGCCCAATGTAGAAAAGGTGGTGAATGAATTTAATCGAGAAGGATGCGATGATCGAGCCTCTTATTGAGCCACCCATGATCGAGGATGAGAATGAGATGGTGGTTGAGGTAATCGAGCAAAATTTCCCTCCCCTATGCCATTATATAGATTTTAATATTTTTCAGGGTGTTGAGGGAGATGCTAAAGATTTGAAGAAGTTCGGAGCGTACGAGGGATTTGCCGTTTGTTCAACGGATTCCCTAGTTTTTAAGAAGTTAGAGGATCACCCTATGCCGCAATTTACTTTTGATATGTTCGTGGTGATCAAGTTCACATATAATGACGGGGTTCTCATTTGAACTCAATC
>BMAC01000108.1:751346-819673 GCA_014905375.1 Phtheirospermum japonicum
TTATTCACTTTTTCGACCTCCGAAGCGAATTGGAGTTTTTGTTCTACGACTTGCTTTTATATATATTATATATATATATATATATATATATATATATATATATATATATATATGATTGAGTTCAAATGAGAACCCCGTCATTATATGTGAACTATATATATAAGTTGAATTAATTGTTATTATAATAAAAGTTGAAATAGTGTTATTAGAATTTTAAATATTTATTTAAGAAAATACGAGTTATATAAAGTTATTACAAAAGGAAAATAAATATAAAAAGTATAAACTTAAACTTATTTATCTAATAATAATATATTAAATTGAAAATAACATTAAAAATATATATGAAAAACTATTGTTGCCAAAAATAAAGGAATACAAACAAGATAAAATAAATAATAATAATAATAATAATATTTTACTACGCCTAGGAAAATAAATATTAAATATATTCTAAACTTTTTTGTCCAATCACAATATAATGGATTGATACACACATTATATAACTATACGAATAAATTAGTGTCTTACGCATAAAAAAAAAAGAAACAAATAATAATAATAATAAAATATTACATATACTACAAATTATATATACAACGTTTTTTCAATTGAATTATCAGCGCCATATAGATTCTAATATTTTATATCACATATTCACGTGTCACGCGGTGTTGTACGTTTTACATTTTCTCAAACTCAATTTTCTACGGGTTTCTCATTCAATTTTAGGGTATTTTGATATACTTTACAACTAATTTCGTGATTCACGGTAAAAAAAATAAAACTTGAAAATCTTTTATTGTGAAAACCATTATTACTGTAATTAGAAAAAATAATATTCTTTTTTTGTATAAAATTTATTTATTGTGAAAAATAATATTCCATTAAATAGAACAAATAATGTTATGATTTGTATGTAACATTTTTAATATTGTTTTTTTAATATTTTTAATGAATATTACTCATTTTCAATTCCCGCATAATATGCGGGTGTGAAACTAGTATGTGTGTGTGTGTGTGTGTGTGTGTATATATATATATATATATATATATATATATATATATATATATATATATATATATAAGATATTATTTTATCACTCTAGTATTTAAAAAACTATTCACTTTATTTTTTTTTCTATTTTTTAAAAATATAATCAATTTATAAGGGAAAAATGTTCGGGAAAATGAAAAAAATATTTATTTCTTCTCGCAATTTTTTAAAATCATCATATTTCAATATAATATAATATGAAAATTACTACATTAATCACATTATCATACTTGCACATAAAATATAATGAGATCTTATTATTATATTTGTTTATTTTATTTATAAAATCATGGAATATTCTTCTACTTAAGAAAAAATACAATGCTAAATTTATATTTCTTATCATTATAGTTTGTTTAGTTTTCTAAATTACTTTTTCTACTTATTGAGTAGGTAAACATAACATTCATATTGTAATAAAATTAAAATAATAGAAAAAATCAATATTGCTGAATTTATAAAAATAATTAATTTTAAAATTGATTGTCTAGAAAAGAAAAAAATAATTAATTAAAATTAGGTAACATAATATTATACTTTTTTTCCACTATTTCATATTTTTATTGATAATCTTGTACAATAAATATTATTATTGCAATTTGTATATTCTCCTAAGTTGTGATAATTATTCTTGTAACAAATAGTTAAAATCCCACCTATATACTAAACAAAAAGATTTTATCCTACGTGTCTGCTTAGGAAAGCTTCGGGCTGACGTATAATTTTCTAGTGGTTCGGATGCTTACTTGACGAATTTTGGAGGTTTGGAAACTTACTAAATGTAAGAATTCTAATATTATAAGAATTCTAATATCTACCTAATTTATTATATTTCCTTATATTATATTTTGCCTAACTTAATATTTTCCTTTTTAAAAAAATATATTTTCCTGATTCAACATTTTCCTTTGATAATATTTTATCTAATTCAATATTTTCTTTTAATTGTCTAATATAAATATATTAAAACTCATTATAATTACAACAAAATCCAAATACTTATCTTAATTAAAAGAAAATTTACTTATAAGATAATGTTAAATTTGAAGATTTTATACAATTAGTTACAAAAAATATTAACAACTTCAAAATAAATATATAACATAAAAATCATAATTATTATGAAATGGCATAATATAATACAGAAAGAAATTATAAAATCATATAAGTAAAATATAAGAATCTGTAATTATTCTGAAATAAATAACACTTTATTATATTTTTATCTAATTTTAAAGTATTTTAATTTTGGTTTATATTCTAAAATAACACTTTAATTTTAATATTGTAAAAATGATTTGTTTTAAAAAATCAAATTTATCAAATAATTATGTAAATTTAAACAATGTTTATATTAATAATAATAATAAGTTAAATTAAAACTTAATAAATAAGCTAATAAACTATAAAAAATTGAAAGAAAATATATCCCAACAATTAGTAATAAATTTAGAAACTGGAAGGAAACTAAAAAAACAAATCTAATTAATTATTTCATATTCTTTATAAAAATATATATGATGGAAATCATATAAAAAATATAAGAAATGAGGCAACAACGAAAAAATTGAAATCAATTAAATACATTCTATTAACTTAAATTAAATTTAAAAATAAAAAATACTAAAATCAGCAATATTATAAAACTGGATATTCATATATTAAGTTAAATAACTATAATATTAATAAAAATAAAATCAAAATATTTATTAATCAAATCAAGATAATGAAAAAAAAATAAAAAGCAAATATAAAATAAAGGTAAAAAGTCATTAACCAGTCAAATAAATATCAAGAAACTTAATAACTATGTCATAAATTTGTTACAAATGCATAATTAAAAAATCAAAGAAGTGAGGCAGTAAAGACAAAAAAAAAATGGAATCGGTTAAATAAATTCTATTTATTTAATTACTCAATCTTATTAGATATTTATTTAAGATTTAACTATAATTTAATTTCAAATGTTTAAGATATATTTTATATTATTTTAATAACTTCTCTGATTTTCTACCTCCGAGTTTTAAAATTTATTGAAAAAATATTTTTAATTAAATATAATTTTTATGTGACTTCATAACTTTTTGTAATTATATAACTTCATAAATTATGAGTATGATATTCATTTAAGTAACTTTATAACTTCATTTATTTATTATTTTTTAATATTTATTATAAACTTTTATTTATAAAATACTTCTTATAATTTATTTATACAATCTATTATTTATTTTAACATATATTGAATTACCTTAATTTCAAATTACATATATTGATGAGGTCTCCCACATAAGATATTTATTATATAATTTTTCTAATTTTAAGGATATTTATTTAGTATTATATTATATCACTTAATATTTTTTCTACAACAGCCCTCCATTAGATTCGTGGCCTAACAACTCTTTTTTTTTAATATTTATTTTATTTTTTTATTGGGTAGTTTTTTTATTGTATATTATTTTATGATATTTTAATTTTTTGTATTTTCCTTGCAATAATTATTTAAAAATTAATCACACATTATTATATTTTTATAGAATAATAAATATTATAGAAAATTTATTTTTTCATATTTATTTAACTGACTTTATAAATTAAGGACTTCAGTTATTATTCTATAATATTTTTAAGTTTTCTTTTTGAAATTGATTAAATAATTATATTATTCAACAATAGAATCTTTGGAAAAATTTATAAAAACTTCTAATCAATATTTTATAAAATTTCCTACTTTATGTGATGTGCTTATTAATATGAATTTAAATTATTGATTTTATCAAATATCAATGATTCAACTAGATTGAGAATGTTTTTTTAAAAGACTAATGATTTAGGTAGCTTATAAAACTCCACTTGACATCTCAATTCAATCATACATCATGGATAAAAAATTATAATCAGAAATCAAAACCAAAGTTTATATGTCGAATCTTTTTGGGTGACATTTAAGAATGAAGAAAAAAAATGATATGGATGACATGGAAGATATACCTATTTAAAGTATATCAAAATACCCTATAAGAATGAAGTATTTTAAAAATCAGTGTTTTAAAACGCGTATCACAACACGTTGCGTTTTTTCTCGAAAATATAACTTAATATATAATCTCAACAAATAAAGTATAAGTTCCAACAAATATCAAACAAAAATTATAATTTATAAAATATAATAAAAAAACAATAAATAATATAGAATTCTCTGATAGTATAAATAAAAAAAAGGTATGTAAAACCACGACACTATGTATATAGAAACACCAGTCAATTACATAGTATAAATAAAAAAAATTGGTGCAAATAATTATTTAAATAAAAATTCTGGTGTCAAATAATTACTTATACACAAATTTGTGTCAAATAATTACTTAAATACATTAATATTTCTTATCAGTTAATCTTGTCGCACACGAAAAGATAGGTGATTCGTACCTTTTTCGGAAAAAAAAAATACCAAATAATATTTTAAATTTATATATTTATACGATAAACTTGTAAAATAAAAAATTTAAAAATATTCTAGAATAATAATATAAGCCTTTAAATATTATAGAGCAAGTTATATAATACTTAATCATAAATAATCACTTGATGTATTTTAAAAATAAAAAATATAATTGAAACATTATAAAATAAATATCAAAATAAATTAGATAAGAATATAATAAAGTGTGATTAACTTTTAAATAAATATTTTACACACAAAACAAGGTGTTCACAAAAAGAGATGTTCACAAAAAGAGATTTCTGTAAAGAGATTAATTGAGAACTTTTGTAGACAAATATAAAATGTTATAATACGATAATAAATAAATTTCAAAACTTGTGATCAGAAGAAGAAATAATAATCTATTATTTAAAATCATAAACTTATTTAATCAATTTTAAAACTAAGAAACTTGAGAAATATTATATAATAATAATTTTGTCGTTAAAAACTACTCCCTCCGGTTCAATATATAAGTCTTTTAGGATTAAAACACACATATTAAGAAATGTATATACAAGACTAATTTGTCCATATTAATACTGCGTTTCTCTCCCCTCTCACCTCACAAAAATTTTCCGTCTCTTTCCTCTCTCACTTATAAATAGGTTTTTTTTTTTTAACTTTTCATCTTCAAGCAAAAAACAATCATCCAAAATTTCAAATTTGGAGCTAACCTTCTTCCCAAATTTCAAATTTGGAGCCAAAGATATGTTAAAATCTCATCCAATATATTCAAATTTGAAGCCAACAATATGTTAAAATTTCATCCAATATTTAAAATTTTCAATGGAGCCAAAAATAATAATAAAAAATATTGTTTGAGACAAACTAAGATAAAAAATTTTAAGCACAGTGTAAATAAAAATAATAACCAAGTACGAGAAGAAGATTTCATCTCAACTACAAATTCAGTTAATTTATAAGTATTTTTGATGAATATTCTAAAAAAAATAAATGAACCATATTTTTCTAAAAAAAAGGAACCATATTTTTGATGAATATTCTAAAAAAAATGAAACAACAAATAAGTTTGATGAATATTTAAAAAAAAAGAACCATATTTTGATGAATATTCTACAAATAAAATGAACCATAAGTCTTTTTGATAAATATTTAAAAAAAACATATAAATATACATGTACCCATAAGTTTTAGGCTAAGAAAAAAAAAGGCGTAGATGTAATATGGAGAAGTGGAAGTGATTGATCAGATAAAGTAATGGCGGATAGATGTAACATGGGGAAGTAGAAGTGATTGATTGGATATATTTATTTATAAAGATGAGAGATGGAGGGTACTTGTGGAAATAAAATAAAAATTTTAACAAAAACGACATTTAATTGAAACAAATTTTAGACGCTAAAACGTCATATAAATAGAACCAGAGGGGTATAAAGTTAGTTAAATAAATATAGAAAAATAAATATTTAATGGTGAATAATAAGTTGAATAATACTTGCATAAAAAAATGATAGTGATACCAAATGTCATCACCATTTTTTATCAAATTGTTATTGAAAAATTCACATCCTAAATCTTCATGTGAATGAAAAATTCATATTTGTCATCACTAAATAAGACTTTAGTGTCAAAATAATGTTGTCACTAATTTTCTTGAAACGGTGATAAAACATGGTGTTGTCATGAAAAGAAACTCATCGTGACACTGGATGTCGTCACCATTTTTCATGGAAATATTAATTACAAAATATAGTATTGTCACGAATAAAAACTTGTTGTGACACCAAATACCGTCACCATTTATTACTAGTTTGTCGCTAAAAGGTTCTCTCCTACCCATTTTTTTTTCGTCATTCCATTATTGTGATAAAATCCATTTAATCGTCATCAAATATGCGATTTAGTGACAAAAAATTAGATCGATGATGACAGAAATAAATATTGCCGTCAAAATGTATTTTTCAGTGACAAAATTAAAATTCGTCACTATTGATTAACATATTATGACAAAATTCTATGCGTGGAAAAAAAATCGTCACTAAACATCAGATTTCTTGTAGTGATTGATCTTCATCAGAGAGATATCCCATCCAGGATTCAGAAAAACCACCCCGTGGGCCAAATTATCGGTGATTTAGACAAAAGGAGTACAAGACGGAGACAGATTAATTTCAAGGAGATGGTCAGGTACGTGTGTCTGTCTACAAATTGTTCTAAGATTCGTGAATCTTTGTACCTTTCTAAAATAGAGCCCAAGCGAGTGGAGGATGCACTCAAGGATGAGTTCTGGATTCGGGCAATGCAAGAAGAGATGGATCAGTTCGCCAAAAACGACGTTTGGGATTTAGTGCCACGACCAGAAAACTCCCATGTGACGGGAACAAAGTGGATATTCAAGAACAAGACTGATGAGGCTAGCAACATTGTGAGGAACAAAGCTAGACTGGTTGCGCAAGGGTATACGCAAATTGAAGGAATCGATTTTGATGAAACTTTTGCCCCTATTGCCCGCATTGAGTCGATGGTCAAGGAGTTTGTTACTCGGATGTCCGATACATTCGAGATGAGCATGGAAGATGAAGCCGATTACATTGCAGCTGGAAGTGCGTGCACACAATTACTGTGGATGAACCAAATGATAGAGGACTACGGTCTGCACAGTAGTATCTTGACCGTGCTGTGTGACGATTCCAGTGCCATTGACATCTCCAGAAATTCAGTCCAGCATTCTCGAATCAAACACATTGACATAAGGTACCACTTTATTCGAGACCTAGTTGAGAGAAAGATTGTTAGCCTTGAGAATATTGCAACAGATAATCAGCTTGCTGACATCTTCTCTAAGGTATTAGATTTTGAGACCTTCTCGCGTTTGAGAAGAGATCTCGGTATGTGCATTGTTTGAACCAGTTTTGGTTTAGGATGTTGTGACACCTATTATCAACATCAGTCACAACATTTGTATACTTTTGCATGCATTTTTATCTTTCTTTTCATACATAATCCTGATGCATTGAGTTTGATTGAAAGTGCAATAAGGTCTTGTGTTGCAATAAAAGTGATGGCAAAAAGAACCAACCTCTTCAATTAGGTGATTGTGGGATTTGCCCGCAGAAACTGGCTTTCTCCCAGGTCCAAAAATAAGAGGTTTTTAACAGCAATTACTGAAGATTAAAAGATTCAAATCCCTTCAAGGATGAATAAAATCTGGATACAAAATGATCCAATCTTTAAATATCACCTTCTTGAGAGATCTTGACGTAGTCATTAACTTGGGTTAAGGGGTAAGTTTCCATTGGACTTCACCTAAGGCAATGTTGGTTTATAATGTTGTCAGTAATAAAAAGCAACATTGGATCAAGTCACTGAAATCTTAATATGTTTTTGTATTTTTTTAGGTCATGTTTTTTAGGCATCCCGTAGGACATTCATACTTTGTGAAGATGCCATCTTGTTGTGCGTTTGTTACTTGTGTTCTTTGTCATTCTTGAAATCTCTTAATTTTGTTTTGAATTGAGCTAACTAAGTGTTTCAGTGGAGTTAAAATCGGACGGCTGGACAGGTAATGACGAGGTGAATTTGGTGAGTGAAATTAACATTGCACAAGATTGGTACTACTGGGTTGATGGTTCAATTTTTCAAGCTCTGTACTCGGCCGATTTTGTATTCAGGGCTATACAATTTAATTTTGTTTTAAAAAAAATAAAGAGATAATGGGATTGGTGTGTGATCACGTAGCTTAATCTAAGGGGGAGTGGCGCTTTTTAAAAGGAAATAAAAATCGTGCTTTAGACCAAAAATCCGCAAGTAGTGAAATTAGGGTTTTTTCCTTTTATTTTTACTTTCTCTCTCCTTATGCAACGGTCACTTTTTGGGCATAAAAAACCTGAACCTTTTTTACCATTTTATCACAACTCAATAATCCTCTGCGAATTGAATTCTCAAACTTCCTTATCTCTCTCCAATTCTCTCAATTTTCTTGTCTTCTCTTGTGTGTTTGAGAATCTGCAGGATGTCAAACCCACCGTCGCCTTCGTCTGTTCCAGAATTACCAGCAAAACTCTGTCGCACCAGCGTACAGGTCCCTGCACCCTATGTGCGAGTTGGTGGCCTGGATATTCGCGAAGAAATCGGTGGTGGTTCCTCGTTAATACCACCACCGGTAACAACATCTCAACCGCCCTCGTCGCCACAAGATTCTCATGTCATTGTTCCAGCTCCACCGCCGATTGACGCCGTGCCTGAAGCCCAGGTGTTCCTAGGACAGTCAGGGAACGAAATTGATGTTGATAATCCCCCGGATTTAACTATTGTTTGTGAAACTTTTGGAAGAGTGGGGAACCTAACCTTGAAAAGGTCCCGGCGTTTGCGCAATATACCTCCCAGCATTGTGCCACCCGCAGTACCGAAGAGTCCCGCAGGGCCGCGCCGCAATGTGCCGATTGAACACATGAATCTCACGGAGAATGTCACTGTGATGTCCGATCCTGATGATGAAGATTTTTTTCCTACAGCTTCAGTTGAAGGGTTTGTGCCGCCGCTTTCCTCTGCCCCGAGTCTGCCGGCGAAGAAGTTTACTCGCCGAAAACAACTTGTGAGCAAGGCTGACAGGAGATCAGGTCAGGCAAAAGTCAGAGTTTCCCCTGCTTCTACTGCGACAGAGTATTCTTCACCTCCCTACATTATTTTGGATTTTATCACCGGCAAGGTCACCAGCTCCGCCAAACCGCCTGCCAATGTTCCCCCTTCGTCTCCAGTTCATGATGATCAACCTGAGTTTGATACAGGTTTGTTTGAGAATTCCCCTGATTCCTCCCCTGATATACATCTGCAAGATATTCTTGATGCATGCAAGAAAGACAAGAAGAAGAATAAAGCTGCTCCGAAGAATGATATTGGTACTAATGTTGATACCCCCTTACTAACATCACATCATTCTCCAACTGTGTCGTCCTCCCGCACTGCCACTGTTCCACTTGCATCTCATGCTCCCATGCCAACCACTTTCGATGCCTGTGCACATTCTCAGTCCTCCACGGGTACTCCTTCTCAGACACCTGAGCTTAGTATATGGTGCCTTTTTCGGAGAAGCTTCTGACTACCGAGGCTGCCGAGTTGTTCTACACTTACCAGACCCGTCACTTGATCGCCGAGCGCCGAGTGCCGATTGAACTCTTTGAGAAACACAATATCATTGCCTATCTTCAACACAAAGGTATGTATTCCACAGTCTCCACCGCCATGCCTTTTGTCCGTGATGTTGTGGTCGAGTTTTATGCCAATCTGTTGCCCTCCTTTGCTGATTTGGAGTCTGTGAATTATGGGAAAATTTTTGTGCGTGGCAAAGTGTTTTCGTTCACCCCTGCCTTAATTGATGATTTATTTGGTACTGAGTCGTACCGGGGTGACTTGACGGTAGATGATATGAATGAGGTTGTTTCGTTTTTGTCTGGTGGTTTGGTTAGTTCGTGGTTTGAGCAGCTCCCTAGTACTCGCCTTTCGTCTCTTTACTCTATTCTGCATAAAGTCGCTCTCTGTAATTGGGTTCCCTCCAAGAACACAACGTGTGTTACGCGGCCTCAGGCCCAGTTCTTGTTTCGGCTTAGGAGAGGAATCCAGTTTAGTTTTGGCCAGCATGTCTTTGATCTTATTGCTAAGTTTGCCACCACGAAGTCTGCGGCCTCGTTGTGTTTTCCTTCTTTGATTTTCAGATTGCTGGAGAACCAAGGGTTGACGCTTCTTCCCAAGGATGTGTTCACGGGTGAAGTTGATTGGTTTTCTTTGCGAGGCCAGCATACTACAGGAGCTCGAGTCATTGATCTGCCTTGGCAAGACCCTTTCCAGGCTGATGTTGCTAGTGGTGTTGGGACGGTCGATCCCAACATGGTCCGCATTTCTGCGCAGGTCCTTCGTGCCCATGTGGCTTCCATTGATTTGCAGATAACTCAGCTGAAGGCTCTTCGTAGCTCTCTCTTGAAGGCCCTTTCGCTTTCTGGTCAAAAAGGGGGAGACGATGCTGAAGATGTTGCTGACGCTACTGAAGATGTTGCTGCTGCTGGAGATAATGTTGATGGAGAAGATGATGTTGCTGCCGAAGCATTGGCCAGTCTTGCTCAGGAAAGGCGCAGGAAGAGAATTCGCTCGCCCAATAAGGCTTTGAGGAAGATGACGAAGATGCATAAGAAGAAGCGCAAAGATAGGGGTGAAGGAACTTCGACATCCCCTCGACGTTCGAAGAGGGTTCGAAGTCAATAAGTTCCTTTTTGGTTTGTTTTGTTAAGTTTTCAAACAATGTTGGTATGTAATGTTGGTTTTAATTTTTAACAACATTAGGTGTTTTGTTTAGGGGGAGTTTTCTAACTTAGGGGGAGTTAGGACTTTTATTTTCATTTGAGGTTGCGTCGTAGTGTTTTGTCCAGAAAGGTAAAAGGGGGAGATTGTTGAGAAATTTATTTTTGGCAATAATTCCTATTTTGTTATTTGCCTTTCTTGGGCACAAAATAAGTTAGGAAATTAGATTTAGGAGTATATTATGTTTTCTAGTTTATGTTTAAGACTTTATTAGTTTCCTAGATTGTGTTTAGGATTTATTTTGTCTTGTTTACCAAGTTTAGGATTCTAGGATTGTCTATTTAAGACATGAGAATCCTAAAGCTTCACATGATCTTTTACGCACCGAATTCTTGAAGAACGACGCAGGACGCAAGACGCAAGATGTACGGCAAGAAGAAGAACACGAAGAACTACTTGGAGCCATTGATCGAGATCAAAAAGTTATTCGAAGTTGCGTGACCAATGGAGAAGAGCTTGTTCAACCTAGGCGACAAGTATTTAGTATCATGTGTTTTGATACTTTAGTTTTCATATATTATTTAATATTTCTGTATTGATCAAAGAACAAGAAAGTAATATAGTTTTCGGGTTTGTACACCTAAGTTCACAAGTACTTTTACTTGTGAACTGAATTTGTTATCTCGTGTTCTTAAATTTATTACTCTTTTATTAGGCTACGTACATTTTGTTTCACATGATGTTTTATTAGGTGATTCACAAGTACATGTATGAGTAAGCTGAACTTGTTTGTAGTCCTTAAAGTTCAAAACAAACCTAAACTTTATTTATTCCTTACTATTAAGTAGCACAGTTAAAAAAAAGCACACAATAATTTAAAATAATGATTTTTATTCCAATTACCAAAATTCAAAAAAGTTACAAATGCAAAAAATAAAAATAAAAATTACAAATGCATGAAGAAAAATCAAGCGTCGGCAGCCTTCCACTTCGTTCCCGCCTGAGCACGACCAACATCATCACCATCAAACCGTGCAACAAGCTTGGTGATGAGAATAGATTCAAGCTTGGAGATGGAGAGCACCACCTCACCCCCAATGAGCATTTATACTGCTCAGAATGTTGGTGATTGCTTCTAACTTGTCGGTTACGTTCCGCATGTCTGCGGAACGTTCTTCATGCATTTGCTTCATCAGCAGGACAATTTGTTTTTCCTGAGTTTCCATTAGTTTGCGAAGTGGTCCCAAAATCATGTTGTCAGCCATTATTTTTTTGAGAGAAAAATCTTTTTTACCTCCTGAACTATGGTCATTTTGACACTTTCCCTCCTAAACTTCTTTTTCATGCAAACTACCTCCTAAAATGTACGAATTTTGCACTTAACCTTCTGAACTCCCATTTTTGGTCGAAATTCTAGCCGGATCTTACTCGTTTGATATGCACGCTAACATATAAGGGGTAAAATTGACTTTCCATCTATTCCTCATGACTCCCGCTCAAAATAATGGCGTATGAGCACTACGTAGGTTCCAAATCCTACGTGTACACATATATTAATGTGAACATTATCTTAATAGGTCACACAAGTGCTCACGTGCCATTGTTTTGAGCAGGAGTCATAAGTAAGAGATGGAAAGTCGGTTTTACCCCTTATATATAAGCGTGCATGTCACACGAGTGAGATCCGACCAAAAGTTTCACAAAAAATGGGAGTTCAGGAGGTTAAGTGCAAAATTCGTACAGTTTAGGAGGTAATTTGCACGAAAAAAAAGTTTAGGAGGCAAAGTGTCAAAATGACCCTAGTTCAGGAGGTAAAGAAGATTTCTCTTTTTTTGAGATGGAGCTTTAAATTTCAATTGCCAAAAAGGTGTTGTGAAGATTAATATTTTCCACAAACATGGGTATTTATACAAACAAGTTCAGTGCACCTCTTTGAATTCTCATTGAATTTTCAATTTCCCGATGCATCATGCCTTTTCAATGTCCAGGAACAACACAACCGCTTGGAATTCTAGGTTAAATAAATATTAATGCTGCTTCATGCCTTTTCAGATTAAATGCAGATAATATATGTAAAACAATAAATGTAAAAATGAAATACATACCTTGATCCGATCTATTTGCAAAGAGACGGTGCACAAAGACGTTGCACAAAGAGGGAAAAATAAGTTGGTAGGTTTTCGGTTATTTCGAAAATTTCAACTGCAAATTCAATAGCAAAGATGAAAGATATTTGGGTGGATTTTTAAATTTCTGTCCATCAATTATAAATGTGAAGATTCAATTCAGAATTATGATTTTTTTCTACTAATTTTAAAAATGCCGGCATTTTAGAGAAGACAGCATTTCACAATATGCATTGGTTGTTGACCGATGAATATTGTATTAGGCCAAAATAATTAGCATCGGTTTTGAAAATAAACCGATGCTATTATTATCATACCATACTTTAATTTATATATGCATCATGTTCTGTAAAAAACCGATGCTTAATGTTTCGAAATTTTTAGGGGCTGATATTTATTCACTTTTTTCCCGCGGTGGCGCGCGTGTAATTAAATTTGAATAGGCATCAGTTTTTCAATAGAACTGATGCTCTCATTTGGTTCCAGGCATCGGTTGTTCTACAACAACCGATGCTATTTATTTTACAGAAAATTTGGATATTTTTATTATTATGTGCATCGGTTAATGTCATAAAAACCGATGCTTCATGTTTTGAAATTTTCGCTCAGCCACTTTTGATCAACTTTTTCCCGCAAATGGCACGTAATTAAATTTGAATAGGTATGGGTTCTAACCAGAACCGATGCTCGTATTTAGTTATAGGCATCGGTTGCTCTACATGAACCGATGCTTATACATTTTTTGGATTTTTTTCTATTATAGGCATCGGTTGATGTCGAACAACCGATGTATATTGATTTTCTCCGTATTATATAGGAATCGGTTGTTTGACCAAGACTGATGTCTATTTATTTTAATGAAAATTTTCGGTTATCTTATTAATATACGCATCGGTTGTTGCTAAAAAAATAAATCCATTAGTCTATAGGCATCAGTTTCTGAGTTAAAACCGATGCCTATAACTTTTTTTAATTATAAAAAGACCCCGCGCAATAATAGGCGTCGGTTGTTGACTACAACTGATGTCTATAACCCTGTTCCGATGGCTATTTCTGTAGTAGTTGTCTTTTTTAAAATCATTGTCCTGTGAAAAACGATGATAATCGTACAAACAAAGAATAAGTAAGCACGATAATATGGATAAAAGAAGGAGATGATAAATTTATGCATCTTGTACCGAAACGGTTTTTAGGGTTGTAATATAAAGTGTGGTTTGCGATAAAATGCATCATCCATTCAACCAACTTGTTCTAACTCAGCGGAAATTACTTGAACTCGCGTGTCGATCGAGAGAAGTTGCATTTTACCAAATTCGTGTACTTTTATATCCGATTATTTAAAAGACTCGACGAATATTCATAATTTGTATTTCTTTATTATTTGAATATGTATATTAATTTGAATTCGATTTGAAAAAATTATTTGAATATCAACTTGAATGATTTTTTCCAAAAATAAATAAATAATTAAAACCAACAATAAAATGTACCCAATACATAATAAAAATTAATATTACAAAAGATATGAACCATAATTTAAATAATTATATATGAGTATATTAATATAATAGAAAATATAAACAATTATTTATAAATAAAAACTAGTATAACCTTATAATTTATAATTACCATATATAAATTTATAGGATAGGGTTCAAATGAGAACCATTGCCCTGTGTGAGAACTATGAATGAATCTTAACCATTGGATCTCATAAAATGGATGGAGGAGATTATTTCTATTATTTTATTTATTTAACTAAATCCATCATCCTGTGTGAGAATTAGGAACCAGTCCCGACCTGGATCTCAATAAATGGATGTAAGAGATTATTTTTATTATTTTGTTTATTTCAACACAAAAATATGCATTGATAATTTGTGATACGCAATGCTAATTAATGAGCAAATGCAGTGTTGTTCTTTCAGACAAGTGATGTTAATATTTAGTTATCTCTAGAATTTTAAAACTAATAATGATTTCCTTTCCTTATATTTTTTCATATGAAATCATCTATAATGAATAATAAACGAGTGAGTAATTTTTATTTTTATTTTTGAATTTTGAATATGCCTATGTGACATTGAATTTTAGACCAAATTTTAGGTGTGTTATTTTTTTAAAAAAATAGAATCGCAATGTTTTTATAGTGCATTTACAGTGCTTTTTATACTGTGCGGTGGTGCTATTTTATAAGCCAGTGGAACTTATCTCATTCTATCTTATTCATCCATATTATCCGATCTCAATACTCATATTCACACAAAGCAAGATTCTCACCTGAACCCTTATATACATGTACATATATACATACATGCATCATACAATTCGAATCAAATATATAATCATGTGATATCTTACATTACAAATTAGATTTATGATAATTGATACAAATAGAGGATAGGGTTGGGTTCAAATGAAAACTTGTCCATATTTGTGAACCTAAAAACTAATCTTGATCATTAGATTGGATAATATTGATGGTTGAGAACATGACATGTCAGCAGAATAATGATGTAAAATACTGCATTAAGTTAATATAAAGGGTATTTTGGACATATATCAACGTTTATAAAGAGCACTACATTGCTATTTAGAAAGAACAACGGATAAAGAAAAGAAAGCACTACGATTCTATACAAAAAGCATCACAAATTTCTTCTATACCTACTGTCACGTGGTCAAATTCAAAATTTGAAATAAAACTCAAATCTTCAACAAACCATAACTTTCTCAATTTTTATTCGATTTAAATAATATATATATATATATATATATATATATATATATATATATATATATATATATATCTAATTAATCACATTCCCAAGATCTACGATTTAAGATACATATTGCATGTTTGAAAATGTAAAAATAAATAATGTAATTAAATTAAAAAACCTGAATAGTAAAAGCATCGCATATGACTAATTTTAGCACTATAGTGCTAATTTATTAGCTAGGACAAGGTTGACAACCTTAGGAGACGACCACATCAGGGACGCGGTTTGGCCTGCAAAGAAACTCAAAAAGCCGCCCATAAATCTAGACAAATACTTGCACCGTACAAAAATTTGGAGTGCTTTTATTATATTGTTGTAGAACTTTTTAACTACACTAACACTACTTTTTTCGAATGGGGAAGGATTCTATGGTTTAGGAGAAATAGGATTTTGGCAATGGACTCTGCTCATTAGCTAAGTCGAACAAAATTCTTCTTTCAAAATTAAAATAGGTTAAACACTGCACGTCTACATTTGAAAGGTTTTAGTTCGCCCGCAAGAGAATGGGGTCAATGTAGACTGGCAAGTTAACTCGAGTCAATTCTCTCGAGGAGTGAAAATACGGAGTCAACGATGTTTATTATATCGAAAATCACAAGTTCTAATTCTAAACACATGATCGAAAGGGGTTTTTGGATTTGATTAATTTAAGCAACTATAATTTAAAACTAATCTTACAAAGAGGGTGTCAAACTCGATGTAAGAACTTAACAACGAATTTAGAAAACTAATTTATAAGTTATTTCAAAACTTAACAAGAAGATTAAATTATGAATTATCATTCAAGCATTTCATCGAACATAAGTAAAGTATTAACTAATTATACTACTAAAAAGAACAATTACCAAACTAACAACCAAATAATACCAAAGATATGATCAAACGAATTATCCAACACAAAGTATGTATGACTAGCTAAGTAATTTCATTCACCAGAACAAATACTATT
This sequence comes from Phtheirospermum japonicum, assembly GCA_014905375.1. NCBI lineage: Eukaryota > Viridiplantae > Streptophyta > Magnoliopsida > Lamiales > Orobanchaceae > Phtheirospermum > Phtheirospermum japonicum. Next base: position 768,004 of record BMAC01000108.1, read on the forward strand.
ATTTCAAAACCAAATATCAAAGGGGAAAAATATTCACCAAATGGATTGACAACTACTAATTAAAAATAAAGTTTAGAGAATACTAAATTCGAATGAAAGATTGATCAGCTCGAAAAGTGAAAGCTATACTATCTCCAGTGATTCCAGAGAGAAGATCCTCTATGCGATGAACTCGGAAGTCCGTCACGAACTCCGGATTACATGCGTTCTTGAATGGTAAACTAATGAACATAATCCGAACCTTTATCGAATTATCATGAGGACTCTAATGTATTATTCACTCTATGGTGTCACGGAATGTTCCCCCCAAGAAATCAAGATCCCTTTCCTCCTTCCTCTGGTCTTTTTGTAACATCAAACCCCCTATTCATTGCTTGCGTAACTGAAAATCTTTTGAAAATTCGAGTTGTAACGCTTGCATCCGACCGGATGGTCTGAGGAATCCGACTGGATGGGGGTCTTTGTCAGCCAATCTGGTCGTATGTCATATCCATCCAACCGGATATGAGTCCAGTGGGTTTAATCCGGCCGGATGTCAGATCCATCTGAATGGATGAGTGTCCTTGTGGCTACTTCTTCGCGTTGTCTTCCCGATCCTTGTCTCTTGGTTCTCGTAACGGATTACGAGCTTAATCTTCTTGAAATCCCGAGATCGTCTAGTGCTCTAGTTGCATGACAAAACACAAAAGTCATCTCAAAAGGACAAATTATCGATCAAAAAAATCAGAAAGTTAAGTAAAAAGCTGTAGAATGCAAGATTATGCAGAATAGCTTAATCTTAACCCGAAAAAGTTAACAAAAAGATTTATTGTCGTAGGATTGTCGTGGGATTGTAACTGATGAACTATGCAAGGCTGGTAATGTTGTTCCTTGTCGTCATCATCGTCGTCTCTCTGTGTTTACCTGTTCGTCGTCTCTCTGATCGCCCAACCCTTTTATGCTCACAATCTTTGTCATCTGATAGTTCATTAGCTTTCATCAAGCTCAAAAAAAAATTAAAGCTTTTTTCACATCTTCAATGACAAAAAATGTACAATTTACATAAAAATTAAATCTTTTTTTTACATCTTTAGTGTAAAGACATGCAAGATTAGTCTTACATAAAATACCAATTTCGATTATAGGAAAACTCTACGGTGCCCTTAAGGGCACCATAACCCCCACCCCCTGCATTTACAATCATAAATCTATTAATCTAAAAAGCGTAATATTGATCTAATGGTCGTAAATGCACCCCATTAAGTGAAGAATGGTGTCGTGAATGCACCGTAGAATTTTCCTCTATTATAAGAGGAAAAAAAATGATATTATATATGATGATATACCTTCTTATGCTTGGTTCCCAAGCAATTGCATTAATCTAATCATTCCTATGATCAGGCAACAAAGCTCTTCAACTGGAAATCATCATTGATGATCAACTTCCAGAGATATATAAATGTGTATTTTCTTTATTTTTTTTAAGATAAGCCTCTTTTATAATAGCAAACACATGACTAATATCCTCACAAATTAATCATGCGTCATACTCATCAAGTATTTTGCTTGATAAGCCTTGAACCTAGAAGAACTTAGTAGTGGCGTATTTGAACTAAAGCCCAAAACAAATTAAGCCTTCCCAAACTTGGACACCATATCAATCACATTTTGAAATTAAGCCTTCAAATTGGAATGACCGCATGGATTTTATTAATGGAAATTAATATTCAAATGGTAAGAACATCCAAGAAACTAAAATTGTGAGTTATGTTATTCAGCAAAGGTCAAATGATTTATTAAGAGGCACACACATGTAAAACAACCTAACCATTCGAGAGCAAAGAGGATAATAATAAAATACTCTCATAACTTATATGTGTAAGATATCATATAATAACATAAATATCTTAATATACCAGAAAATTACTAACTGCACGACAAAACTGTCAAATTTCAACGGAAAATATAAGTTGAAATTCAATACAAATTTCCGTTGGATATGCCTAATTCCAACAAAATTTCCAACGGAATATAATAAGTCGTTGGAAAACTTACCATGGGAATTAACAAATTTCAACGATATTCCTACGGAAAACAGATTCCAATGAAAGTTCCATTGGTTAATTTCCATTGGAATTTTCAATCTTTAGAATGAACTCCAACGCAAATTCTAATGGCCGCTGGAAACTTTGTTGGAATTAGGCATGCAAATGGAAATTTGCAATAAATTCCAACGGATATTTTCCGTTGGAATTTGACAGTTTTGTTGTAGTGCTGGTAAAGATGGAATAATATGCCAAGAAAGGAAGGAACTAAAAGAAATACAAACACTACAATTGTTTGTTGTTCATATATTTTTTCTGTGTTCGTGTTTGTAAGGACTAAAGTTTTCAATAGAAACTAAGTTTCAAATGGTTCAGTTATAGTGTTGTAACAAAAATATTTGATTAATATTCAAAATTTCTTGAAAGATTATCTCATCTATTATTACCTCGCTCTTAACCTCATCAACAAGGTTACATCCATTTGTAACAGAAGGAACATCGACTTCATTCTCCTAGTCATGATCATCAGCCTCTTCTATTGGAACACCACCTTCCTTGTGCTGATCCTTTTTGCCTTCGAGGAAACAAACTATTATGTAGTATAAATTAATATATTTCATTACTTACATTTTCCAGTTTACACATATAGAAAGTAAATCTTATTTAATAGATTTAAACATAAATGAATGAAAAAAATACACCATCAACACCCACCCCTCACCCCCAACCCAATTTTTCCGATTCGGCGGTTCGATCTATGATTTATCATTCATGTAAAATAATTAATAAAATGAACAAACTACCCCAAATCATAAACGCTCCTAAAGAGCTCCATCTTTTCACATGTGTTTGACTACCAGAATTTTGAGTACGTATAGAATTGGCCATCTTTGATTCTATAAAGTAAAGGCCCATTTCGGTCATTTTCTCGGGTACAATATTGTTATTTTAATAATATAACAATAAAAATAAAAATAACATATAAATGATTATATATATATATATATATATATATATGTGTGTGTGTGTGTGTGTGTGTGTGTGTGTGTGTGTGTGTGTGTGTTGATATGTCTTGAATCTCTCGTTTCGGCGTGTTGTACGGGGGTCCTTTGCCCGGTCAACGAGTCGGGGGGTCAAGGGGGGTGCGGAGACGCCCCCGGCCCAAACGGTATGCAGTTTTGGGCCTTAAGCCCAATTTGGTGTATTCTCTCAATACTATATATATGGTCTTTGAGATCAGTAATCTGTAAGTCTAATCAGTTAATAAAATTTGTTCTTATCTCTGCCCGTGGACATAGCCAATTTGGTGAACCAAGTAAATCTGTATCTTCTTTATGTTTTCTGTTTATTGCTTTATAATCCTATTCATTCATAACAAACTGGTATTAAGAGCAACGTCGATTCGATTAGGGTATTTCCGCACCGTTAAGGTTTCTATTTTGCCGACCGAGAATGTCTGCTTTCAACGTAAAGGTTGATAAATTCACCAGGAGAAATAGTTTTGGATTATGGCAGATCAAGACGCAATCTCTGCTGAAGCAGCAAGGTTTGTGGGCGCCGCTAGCAGGAAAACCTAAATCTAAGGATGTAGATGAAGAAGAGTGGAATACCCAAGAAGAAAAGGCCCACTCAACTATTATGCTATGTCTGTCTGACGATGTTATCATCGAGGTTGCTAATCAGGAAACTGCCGCTGCTCTCTGGTTGAAACTAGAGAGTCTCTACATGATGAAGTCTCTAACCATCACGTTGCTCTTGAAGCAACGTCTGTTCCATTTACACATGCAGGAAGGTACTCCCCTTCGTGATCATCTAGAAAAATTAAACAAAATTTTACTAGATTTGCGTAATATTGATGTTAAAGTAGAAGATGATGACGCTGTTTTAATTCTGTTAGTATCTTTGCCTAAATCGTATGAGAATTTTGTTGAAACGTTTATTACTGGGAAAGATACTCTATCTCTGGAAGATGTTCGTTCTGCCCTCCACAGCAGAGAAAACCGTCAACAGGCAGCTGGCTCTGCCACAGAAATCAAGAATCAGGGTTGTTTGTCACAAGTAAAGAAAAAGGAAGATTTGGGAAGAAAACTGAGAGGCCGAATCAGAAAGGTTCAAAAGGTCTTAAACCCAAAGACATCTGTAATTACTTTAAAGAACTAGGGCACTGGAAGAACGATTGTCCTAAGAAGAATAGGAAGCAGGAGAGAAAGTGGGTGTCGGCGGTTCTGCAGCTGTGGCAGAAACTGATACGAATTCTGAAGAAGATCTACCCTTGGTTTCAGCTGGACAATCACATCGTAATGATGTGTGGGCTGTTGATTCTGGAGCATCGTACCATATTTATTCTAACAGGGAGTTCTTCTCGACTTATGAGCAGATAGATGGAGGAAATATTTTCATGGCAAACAGTGTTGTCTGCAAAGTGGTTGAAATTGGCTCGGTCAGGATACATATAAATGATGGGGTATTCTGCACCTTGAATGAAGTCAGGCATGTTCCACAGAAGACGAATAATCTGATATCATTGAGTCTTCTTGACCGCAAGGGTTTCAGTTTCAAAGTTGAAGGTGGAGTTATGTATGTCTGTCAAGGTTCAATGGTGGTTCTAACAGGCCTGAAACGTGGTACCTTATATATCTACAAGATTCCATTGTGACAGGTTATGATGATGTTGCATCATCCGAGGTTCAAACCATGAATATGACTAAGCTGTGGCTTATGAGGCTCGGTTATATAGGAGAAAGAGGGATGTAGATTTTGTCTAAGCGGGATCTTCTTTCTGGGCATAAAGTGCAGAGTCTTGAATTCTACGAGCATTGTGTGTTTGGGAAGTTTCATCGCATCAAGTTCCCAAAGAAGGCCATTCATCAAACCAAGGGGACTCTTGACTACATTCATATGGATTGTTGGGGTCCATCACATGTTGAGTCTATTGGAGGCCACATATATTTTGTGCCTATGATTGATGACTACTCAAGGATGACTTGGGTAATTATGATGAAGAACAAAAATGAAGCGTTCAAGAGATTTAAGTAGTGGAAGGCGTTGGTAGAAAATCAGATTGGGAAGAAGATCAAGCGACTGCGAACTGATAATGGCCTGGAGTTCTGTTCGTCTGATTTCAATGAGTTTTGTAAGGATGCAGATCGACACCACACCATTCGACACACACCGCAGCATAATGGTCTGGCAGAGCTCATGAATCAGACATTTCTAGAGAGAGCGAGATGCATGCTCTCAAATGCTGTTTTGGCTAGAAAGTTCTGGGCAGAAGCAGTAAACACGGTGTGCTATCTGATCAACCATGGTCCTCACACTATCATTGATTGTAAGAAACCTTATGAGGTATGGTCTAATAAACCTGCAGATTATTCGTTGTTGAAGGTTTTTGGGTGTACTGTTTACTATCATGTTAGTGAGGGTAAATTAGAACCAAGAGCTAAGAAGGGTATATTTGTTGGTTTTGGGGATGGAGTTAAGGGATATAGAATCTGGTCACCTTTAGAAAATAGAGTTATATTCAGGCAGGAATGTGATTTTTGATGAGAATTCTATGCTTAACCCCGCTGTGAAGAGCATTGGTGTAGAAAATTGTAGTAGTGTTGATAAACAAGTGGAGCTGCAAGTCACTCTTGATGAGAGTAAATCACAACTCCAAGGTGGAGAAGATCAACATACTACTGCTGAAAGTACAAGTTCAAATGTTCATCCAGAAGCTCGCCAGACAAGAATAGCTATTGATAGAGCTAGGAGAACAGGCGTTAAGCCTCCTGTGCGGTACGGTTTTGAGGATATGGTGACTTATGCATTATAAGTCGCCGACGAGGTGGAAGAGGAAGAATCATCTGTAGGTGAACCATTCTCATACAAAGAGGCTGTTTCAGGTTGTGAGTCGGATCAATGTCTCACTTCAATGAGAGAAGAGATGGAATCACTTGGGAAGAATCTGACTTGGGAGCTGGTCAAACAGCCAAAGGGGAGGAAGATTGTTACTTGCAAATGGATATTCAAGAAGAAGGAAGAAACCGCATCTGGTGAGGGTGTGAGTTACAAAGCTCGACTAGTTGTAAGAGGATTCACACAAAAGGAGGGAGTTGAATATAATGAGATATTCTCACCAGTGGTCAGACACACTTCCATTAGAGTGTTACTAGCATGGTTGCACAACAGGATTTAGAACTTGAGCAACTGGATGTGAAGACAGCTTTTTTACATGGAATGCTCGAAGATGAAATCTACATGACTCAACCAGAGGGGTTCCAGGTTCTGGGGAAGGAAGATTATTTTTTCAAGTTGAAGAGGTCCTTATATGGGCTAAAACAGTCTCCAAGGCAGTGGTATAAGAGGTTTTACAATTACATGATCCAGTTGGGATACAACAGGAATCCACATGTATGTTATGTGTATCATAACAAAGCAGGTGATGGTTCCATGATCTATCTCGTTCTGTATATGGATGATATGCAAATAGTTGTGAAGTCGAAGTCTGATATTCAGAAGCTGAAGGATCTGCTCAGTCTGAGTTCGATATGAAGGATTTGGGTGCTGCCAAGAAAATTCTGGGCATGGAGATATATAGGGAAAGAAAAAAGAAGAAGCTTTTCGTGTCACATAAGAGTTACATTGAGAAGATCTTATCTAGATTTTGCATGTCTACCGCCAAACCTATTGATACCCCAAGTGATATAAATATTCATCTATCCGCTGATTATACACCGAAGTCTGTAGCTGAGCAGGAATACATGACTCGAGTCCTATACTCTAATGTAGTACGGAGTTTGATGTATGTTATGGTCTGCATTAGACCCGATCTTGCACATGCTGTGAGTGTTGTCAGCAGGTTCATGGGACGACCTGGAAAGGAGCATTGGCAAGTTGTGAAGAGGATTTTTCGTTATCTTAAAGGTACGTCTGATGTTGGTCTCTTGTATGGAGGTGATGCTTATGGTTTTATAACTGGTTACTCTGACTCTGACTATGCTGGAGATGTTGATAGTAGAAGATATATGAGTGGTTATGTCTTCACTCTTGGTGGTTCTGTTGTTAGTTGGAAGGCAACTCTGCAGGCTACAGTTACTCTTTCTACAACTGAAGTAGAATATATAGCATTGATAGAAGCTGCTAAAAAGGGAATTTGGTTGAAGGGCTTGTAGGTGATCTTGGTCTACATCATGGTCAAGTTATTGTGTTTTGTGATAGTCCGAGTGCAATCTGTTTGACCAAGGATCAGGTCCATCATAAGAGGACAAAACATATTGATGTGAGGTATCATTTTTTGAGGAATGAGCAGAGTGCAGTTTTGGGCCTTAAGCCCAATTTGGTGTATTCTCTCAATACTATGTATATGGTCTTTGAGATCAGAAATTAGTAACCCTAATCAGTTAATAAAATATGTTCTTCTCTCTACCCGTGGACCTAGCCAGTTTGGTAAACCACGTAAATATGTGTTTTCTTTACGTTTTCTGTTTATTACTTTATAATCCTCTTCATTCATAACAGTGTGTATGTGTGTGTGCGTGTGTATTTATATATTCAAATGATTTTATTACTTTAATATTACAATTATTATATATTTATCTAAAAATATTTTTTGGTTAAGAAAAAATATAATAATAATAATAATTAATTAGGGTATCTATTATAATTATGTTAAGAAAATTTCTACATAATTAAATAAAAATAATAATTCTACGTGGCTTTTTAATTAAAAAAATATTAAATTGGGCTTAATCTCTTTTCAAAAAAAAAAAAGCTTATCCCTACATGCCTTTTTTTTTTCTCTGTTTTACATGTCTTTTCTTTTCTCTTTAAACATTGACAAATCAACACAACATCCAACTAAATTATTAAAATAAATAAATTTAAAGTACAAGGTATTTTTAAATCCCTCAATCCATACACACCCCTAGGAGTCCCAATTCAATACAAAGTACGGCTAACCATTAATTAATTTAGCACTTTAGCTAGAAATGTAGGTAGACGCGGCAGCCGTCTTCATAAAATTCTCTAATGAATATAAACCATTTATTTATATGTATATTTATACTTAATTTATTTTAAATTATTCTAACTGAGAGATTAATGGGGGTTGTATTTATTTAGAACTTATAAAGATATTTTAAGATTTGTTTGACTGTAAGATTTTTTTGGGTTTTCATTTATTTTTATTGATTTTACATATTTGTTGGGAGTTTGTAAAAGTTTTGTGAAATCTCATGTTTAAAGATGGGATTTGGTATATATATAGATTATCTTAGAAGTGTAGGAAAATCTAGTCAAATAGAAATTCAGAAAATATTTGACTTATTAAATAACTCATGACAATTTAATAATTCAGAATATCTCAAATGAATATCTTGAGACTTTTATAGACATTTTATAATTGATTAGAAATCTCAATTAAATATAAGTTTTAAAATGTCTTAATTAAATACATCAAGATTTTAGAAATCTTAAAATATCTTTAAAAGTTCTAAATGAATACACCTCCTAAACCTACGAAATAGTCTCAATGCCTTCGGTTTATTTTATATATATTTTCTGATTTAGTCTTCGAATCGTAAGTCTAACCTGTTCCCGACTTGCCTCGCTCTCAGGTTGGCCTTTCTTCTTTATTAGATCTAATCGAAGTTAACTTCCTCTTTTATCCCCTTTTCTACAAGGCCTATTTTTGGAGTTGGTTTTTTTCTTTTTTTAATTTTAAAGAAAAGTAAATAGTATTTTCTTGTTTTGAGATGAGCAGATTGGAAGAAATGAGTTCCGAATGGCACATATGAAAATTGGGATGATGATCTTCAAATGTAGCACAGATGTTTGTAATTTTAAAATTACAACCTCCTTAAGGCTCGATTTTCGAGAGGGGAACAAAGATTAAAACCATCAATCTCGATTAAGTAAATACATTACTAGATATCCCATAAAATGAGAAAAGCCTTTGACAATCTTTTGATCCGAAAAATAAAATAAAATAAAATTAGAATCTACCCAATTTTGTTAACTTTCATCAATGTCATAGAAAATAGTTGTCAATAGTATCATTTAGTGTTATTAACGACTAGTTATTAATTAATTTAGATAGAAATGTAGCTAGGGTGGCTTATTAATTAGTTTATTTGTAAATGTAGATGAATTAAGATGCTTTCAAATATATGGTGCCGTAACTACTAATTACTAAACTTTCTATACAAACACACAATTCAGAGAACTTAACCGACTTACATTTTGAGAATCATTATAAACTAGCAACATACTAAACACACACACACGTACATATAATGGCTTATGTTAGGGGATTTATTCTGGTGATAGCGGTATTACTTGTTTCTCTTACCTTCAATAGTGATGCTCGCTATTTAGGTGAAACAAACCCAAGTTTATTTGAATCAAACTCGATGCCCCTTCAGACTACGGAGAACACTCTAGAAAGAACATACTCAAATGTAGATTATTCAAGTAAAGTTGGGGATGAAAAGGGATTTATAGGTCGTTGTGGTTGGTTTGGAAATTGTTAAGTGTTCACGTTACTTTTGTCACTCCAAATAAATAAGTGTATAATAGAAGAATTTCGTACTTTCATCATTCTAGTTAATAAATGATGAATGAGAAGATATACATACTATTTAATAAATAATATTATTGTGCTAATATTTTTGATTTTCTTGTCTATTTTTCTTGATTTAGTTGTGACTTGTCTGTTTTGAAATTTATGGTCCTGTTCAAGATGATGATAATCGTTCGAACAAAGAATAAGAAAGCACGATAAAATGGGTAAAAGAAAATGGAGGGAAATTTATACATCATGTATTATAACGGTTTTTTAGGTTTGCAATATAAAGTTTTTTTATAAAATACATCCTAAAATATACGAGTGTGATAAAATGCATCCTCCAATCAACCAACTTGTCCTAACTCACAAAAAATCACTTGAACTCTCGTATTGACAGAATGAAGTTGCATTTTACAAAACCCATATACTTTTTTGGGATGTTTTTTTATCAAAAGGCTAAAATGTAAAATACCCATAATATCCTTGTGGTGGTGGCAATATGGTACCGGTTACTATGGAAGGTAGCATTTTCCAGGTTGCCGTTCACATTAAAAAGAAAAATCCAAAATAGCAGAATGTACAATACTCCAATGTTGTATGTACACATCGTGACGACGACTAAAATGACCCACTTATATGAGAATTCCATCAAAGTTATGAGCATAAGCACTCGAAAATACAGCTAACGCTTGAAACACCTTCGGGGGCAGGATCATGGTCCTCGTTGTCTTAATCGAGTTCATGTACTTAACCTTCTCATCGTCCACTAATATCCTTGGCACGTCTGACTATTAAAGGATGGTTAGAAGTCAATATAAAGTCAATATAGTGTTGTAACAAAATTATTTGATAAATATTCAAATTTTCTTGTACATTTTATTCTAAAAGATTATCTCATCTATTATTACCGCGCTCCTAACCTCATTAACGAGGTTACATTCATCTGTAACAAAAGGAACATCGACTTCCTTCTCCTAGTCATGATCACCAATTTTTTCGATTCGGCGGTTCGATCTATGATTTATCATTCATATAAAAAAATTAATAAAAATATTAAAAGTACCCCAAATCCTAAACGCTCCTCAAGAGCTCCATATTTTCACACAGGTGTGACTAGAAAAAGTCTGAGTATGGATAGAATTGACCATATTTGATTCTTCTATACAATAAAGGCCCGTTTCGGTCGTTTCTCTCGTACACTATTGTTATTTTTAATAATATAACAACAAAATAAAAATTATATATATATATATATATATATATATATATGTGTGTGTGTGTGTGTGTGTGTGTGTGTTTATTATAACTATTATTTGAATATATTTTTTGTTAAGAAAAGATGTAATAATAATAATAATAATAATAATAATAATAATAATAATAATAATAATAATAATAATTAGGGTATCTATCATAATTATTTTAAGAAAATTTATACATAATAACAAAAAAAAATTAATTCTACATGACTTTTTAATTAAAAAAACTAAATCATAATTAATCTCTTTTCAAAAAGAAGTTATCCCTACGTGCCTTTTTTTTTTTTTACATGTCTTTTCTTCTCTCTTTAAATATTGACAAATCAATACTCCACATAAGTAATTTATTGAAAATACAAAGTATTTTCAAATCCCTCAATCCAAACACAACATAAAAGTCCTAATTGAATACAAGACCTTAAAGTACGGCTAACCATTAATTAGTTTGTTTAACTTAATACAATTTTTTAACGACTTATATTATTATTCTATAATATTTTTATGTGTTTTATTTTAAAATTTTATTAAATAGTTATATGAATTTATAGAAAAAGTTTATTATATAATTTCTCTAATTTTTAACTTTGAGATTTATTTAGTATTTTATTAAAATATTTTTTTTTTCTATAAAATTCCTCAATTGATTTTGTAACCCAAAAACTCTTTTTTTATTACTTTTTTTTTTGTTATTATTGTTGTTTTTTATTGGTATTAATTTTTTTAGGTTTATGAAATAGTTATTTAGATGTTAAATCACACTTTATTATAATTTTATATAATTTAAAAGTATTTTAAGATTTTATATTATAATATTTTATAATATTTATGTTATAATTTTCATTTTTCAGTATATTAAATATTTATTACATTATAATTCTTAAAGACTAAAATATTAATATATAATATTATTAAGTTTTTTTAAAAAAATTGATTAATAAATTATTTAAATCTAAACAATAGTTTATTATATTTATTTTTTAATTTCATATTTTGAGATTGATTTAATATTTTATTATAAAAATTTATGTTTGTCTCACAAAGTTCTCAATTAATTTTGTGACCCAAAACCTCTTTTTTTAACACTTTTTTTTGGTAGTTTATTTATGTTTTGTTTATTAAAATTTCACACTTTATTAAATTATTATCTAATTTAAAAAGATATTGAGAATTATTTATAATATTTAGAACATTGATATTATGTTTTTCTATCATACAATTATTCGTGATTAAATATTTATTTATCTTGATGTATAATTTGTAATGACTTGCATTATTACTCTATAATATATTTTGCATTATTATTTTTTAAATATAATTAATTATATAAATTTAAACAATTGTTTATATACTTTTTACGGTTTCAAGTTGAGGTTTACTTCGTATTATACTATAATATTTTATATGTTTGTTTTTATTTTCTTAACTTTTTTTAAATTTATTAAATATTTATTTAAGATTTATTTTTATGTTTATGAGAAGTACTCAATTTTGTATTAATTTAAAAAAATATTCACATTACATTATGTAGGGTTAAAAGAAAGTTAAAACCTCTTTCTGAATATGGATTGTTGACTCACGATTTCTCATAAATACGTGATTTACTAATTAGTGATTTATTTTGTCTTATTTAATATTTTGACTTTCTCGCCAATATTTAATTGTTTAGGAGAGATTTGATATTTATCATGTTTGGTAATTATCATTTATATTACTTAGTCTTAGATTAGGTTGTAATTCTCTTTCTCTTATATAGAACTCGTATATTGTAGTATATATTATTAGGAGTGTAAGATTTTATCTTGTTTTCTTTATATTAATATTTATATAAAATATATTATGTATATTTATTAGTTGATTTTGAATTTTAGGGCTAGCAAATATTATTATGACTCTAGAGATTTGATCTTATTGTCTTACTAATGATATTTTCTTGCTTCATATTGTATATCTCTTTTTTCCTTATTTTGTAGGTCTCTTATACAAGTATAGTGTGTCTATATAAAGTTGAGGGATTACTCACATACGATTCATGCTTTTAGAGAGAACAATCGAAGCAAAATCATTTTAGAGCAAATTTTATTCTTGTTGCAGAATTTTGAAATTGGTGGATGCGAATGCACATGCCTTCGGCATCCACAATAGCCTCCTGCAGCTATAATTGATTATTTCCATAGTTTTTAATGTTTTCGTTAAGATCAAATATTGTGGTTGTGAATCTTAATATTTGAACGAGTTATAATGATTTAGATCATATATACTTTTAAGGAGTTTTTAATTTATCTTTATTTAGTGGATTATGGCTTTTGTAATCATTGAAACGCAAGTTTTAAATAATAAAGATTTTATCCCTGTTGGCTCGAATATAAGAATAAATTATTCTTATAGTCAAAAGTTATATACATATGTCTTTTATATTATGTTGCTATTTATTTAATACATTTTACAACACACGTTTTATTTTGATTAAAACTGTAAATTGAGATCTGCAATTCTTTCAAGTGGCATCAGAGTCAACACTTAATTTCACTAAGTGACGATCTTCTTTTGCAAACTTATAGATTCACAGTCATGTGGGTACGATACCCTTCCCCCTATCATTGATGGATCTAACAACGGAACTTGAAAAGTCAAGATGCGTGTCTACATCAAATCAATTGATGAACGGGTGGTCTGTAGTACTTCACAAGTGGACACCTCTGATCCGAACTTTTTACACCTATTTTTTTTTATTTAAATTAAAAAGCTCGTCCGCAAGAGAACAGAGCTATTGTAGGTGATAAGTTGAACACGAGTCAATCTCTCAAGGAAAGCCAATCGGAAGCTATTTTGGTGTTTGATTTCACGAACAAGAAAACAAGAAAAATATTAATCTAAACACGCGATCAAGTTTAATTTTTGGTTTTTTTAAAATCTCGTCCGCAAGAGAACGGAGCAATTGTAGGTGGCAAGTTGGAAACGGGTCGATCTCTCGAGGAAATCCAATCGAAAGCTATTTTGGTGTTTGATTGTACGAACAAGAAAACAAGAAAAATACAAATCTAAACACGCGATCATGTTTAATTTTGGGTTTTTTTTTAAAGATTATCAACTACGAATTAAAACGAGAGAATTAAAAATGCAAGAACATAAATTAAAAAGCTTAATTAATTAATCCTAAATTACCAACTTAAAACTTGAAAGCATATAATTTAAACCTAAATTTAAATTAAACTATGAAATAAAGACGCAAGAATTAAAAACTCAATTAAAATTCAAATCAAAGCAAGTTTTGGTTTGATTGTTTTTAAAAATTAGAAATTAATTGAACTAGAACAATTAAATTAAATATAAAACTAATTTAATGAAGAGCAGTTATATCTAAAATTTATTTAAAATATGAATTAATTAATTAAAATATTTTAAAGCGATTTAAGAAAACTTGGATTCTAGAGCTTCGATTCGTTTCCACGATCTCTTGGGATAACCCAATTGATGGTTCACGACGAATCTAGGCTCTAGACCCATTAGATCTAGCCAACCTTAATAAACATAATAAAAATCTCAATCAACAACTTTAAACGCATGCATGAAGTTAACGAACATGAATTAAACGAAAACTTGAAGCTTAAAAATGAGTAAAGTAACATAATTCAATAGCATGAACATCATCAATCAATCCAATTCTCCAAAATCAAAGCATAGATAATAAAAACTGAATTAAAATAGAAAAATAATAATATATTACGTTCAACGAAAATCGAAATCAAAAACGAAGACAAGAACATGAACTTGAAAGCAATATCCGAAGCATGAAAAATATGACGAAAGCTTGGAAAACATGAAAAAGGAATAAGATACTTATTAAAAGTAGTAGATGCAGCAATAACTTCGACTTCTCCACAGAAACACGCTGAAAAATGGGCAAAAATGGGTTGGCGACGTCGAACGGGCTCCGACACGCATTTTCGTTGAATCCTTGATTTGCTCTTCGATCTTAGCGTTTTTGTGTTAAAATCCAACTCCAAACCCTAGGATTATGTTTTTGGGAAGTTTTAAGGGTTGGTAGCATGCCTGGAACTCGGATTAATGGGTGGTTTATATAGAAATCGCCCATCTTGGGTCGCAAGTCACACAGGTCGGTTACTGGGCCCGTTAACGGTAGCACTTTACGGTAAGGAGCTACCGTAAATGTCTTTGTTGCCTTCTTACGGTGATGTTTACTGTAAGGCTTACGGTAAGGTTTATGGTAAGGCTTACGGTAAGGGTCACAGTAAGGATCACGGTAAGGCTTACGGTAAGGTTTGATTCGTACGTTTTTGTTACGAATCTGTACATAATCGAGTCTTTTTTTAGTCTTTTTATTATCTTTTTCGGGTTAAGACTAGGTTGAATTGCATCGTTTTGCACCTTTTGACTCCTTACTTAACTTTCCGACTTGTTGATCGCTAATCGTTCCAAATGAGAGTAATTCTGTGTTTTTCTCATACAGCTAGAGCGTCCGATGGGTCCAAGGCACAAAGATAGAAGAAGCGACGCTCAAAAGTAGCCCATAAGAACAATCACCGATCGGACAGTGTATGTCTCCGATCGGACTAAGTGATGACAAGCACACCGGCCGAACGAACTGACGCACCGATTGAAGCAGCGGAAAGTAGCCTCTGTCCGATCGGACAAGACCATCGTCCGATCGGACAAGTACGTTACTTATGCAGATTTCTGAGAATTTTCAGTTACGAAACGGCTGAAGGCTGTTTAAAAACGCAGAGGAGGCTAGGGTTTCAGAATTATTCAGCCTTGGAGACCTTTTGGAGGCTGGAACAATGTTAGAGAACCACCAAACACCTAAAGGGAGAGAGATTTGAGTCATCTCTCATACCTCTAGCATAAATTGTACGATACCGTTTCAAGGAGCGATTAGCAGTAGCCAACGTTGAACGCAAGGATTCTAGGTTCGTGACAAGCCTTAGGATTCTACACATTTCTTGGAGTACACTCATTCGTCATCATCATTCGTTGAAAGTAGTTCAACGATTAGTAATCTCTAAACTCGTCTTTTGATATGATGTTTTTGAAAGTGATGTGGTTTGATATTGGATATGAACAGTTGATGGTATGCTAGATAGTGATAGGTTTATAGATTGTTAAGGTTTTTGTGATTTAGATTCATACCCTTGTGTTTTAGGATTATTGATCTTGGTTAAACTATTATTTTTGGATTGAGAATGGAATCACGGTTGGTTTAGTTATATTTTGTGAAGCATTTAGTATTTAAATTGTTATAAGTCTTGTTACGCAATTGAGACGATTCGGAAGTAGTATTGTGATAGAATTGTCATTAGTCCTTGATGGTTGAAAGACCTTAGATTGTTAGTTGTTATTACTATGATATGCAAGATGGGATACAATTGCTAGCATGATGTGTAGTATTCCGTATTTGTTTTGCAATTGTCGCTTTTCTCATGACTTGTCGAGAGGTTGACATCCTCGAGACAAGAGAGTTTTTATTTTTAAAATAATTGATTTTGAATTATTTCTAAAACCCAATTGATTGTGTGTTTAGATAAAATTGTGATATTAGTATAATAAGCATCCTTAAATCCGATTCCCATTCCTCGAGAGATCGACCCAAGTTAACTCATCCATCTACAAGTGACCCCGTTCTCTTGCGGGCGAACTAAAACTCTTTTCAAAGCGTAGACACGTATCGGTTAACTGGTTATTAATTTTGAAAGGAACACACAAAAGTTTGGCTCAAAATTTGGCGCCGTTGTCGGGGACTGGTAAAGGTGTTAATGATGTTTATTTGTTTTATTGCTTATGTGTCGTTAGTTGTATAAAGTTTATGGTTTGCCACTCAATGCGGTGATTTTTTGTTGTTGATGCAAGGTGGACGAAGCCTTAGGGGAGAATTAACCCCATTCATCAACAGCATCGAATGTGTGTCGAGACCAAGACAATTATTTCCTTCCACTTAAGGGAATCTTTCGGAAACAAGCTCAACCAACATGGCAGAGAATCTACCTCTTGGAGGACGAGGAGGAATGAATGGAGGACGAGGGAGAGGACGAAACACCCAAACTCCTCCTCGCGATTATCCATACGGCGTGCCACCCATTGGCGATATGCACGTACAAGAGCAAACCGTTAATAACGAAGACGAAGAGCCAATAAATCCACCTCTACTCCATAACGAAGAACCAAGAGAGGCAAACCAAACAAACAACGAGGAGCACCAACCGAGGGACAATCATCAAATCATGATGCAAGAGAACCCTACTTACCAACAACCTCCTCAACTATTTCGGAACCGTGAAGAAGCTCGAGCTTACAACACTCGAGCAAATCGAGAGTTCGAGCACAACAATGGTGGTCATGACGGGCCCCAACCCCAAAACAACCAACGAAACCACCAAAGGCATGAGAACTTCGAACGAGAACGGAACCACAATCAAAATAGGAGGGAGGGACGTTCGTTCAACACTTGGCAGAGGGAGAACTTTCGAAATGATGGATATGATCATCGTGGGAATTACGAGGAGGAGCGTGATTATGGGTATTACAAGGAGTATGGAGAGGAAAGAAACTTTGGCGCACAAGCTAACTTCGGAGGAAGGAGAGGGCATCGATACCCTAATGAACGGCGTCAAGGAGATCTCCTCTTCTCAACGATTGGTTCATACAGCAGCGCAATAGTCTTAGGCCCTGCGGCAAGAGACTATGATTTGAAAGCGGGAAGCGTAAACCAACTTCCTACTTTTCACGGCATGCCCAATGAAGACCCACTGAATTTCATTCGGGAATTTTACCTCGTGGTGGGCAAATTCCGCATCTTGGATTACATGAGGATCAATTATGGATGAAATGCTTTCCAACAACCTTAAAGGACAAGGAAAAGCATTGGATTTTATCGTTGCAACCCAATTCTTTGACCAATTGGGAGATGGTGTATAAAAAGTTTGTGAGTAGGTTCTACTCTGCTCAAACAACCACCAAATTGCAACGAGAGATCACAAACTTCGAACAAACGGAGGGGGAATCGTTCTACGAAGCATGGGAATGATATAAAGGGCTCTTACAAAAATGCCCACACCACAACAATAGCGCCGAGATGGTAAATAATTACTTCCATGAAGGGCTATTTCCGGTGTACAAACAATAAGTAGAAGTGAAAGAGGGAGATTTCGGAGAATTAATCGCTACGGAGGCTTGGGATTTGTTCGAGCATATGAGCGAAAAATCGCAGCAAACGAGTTTCCGACCGAGGAAATACAAAATCCCAACAATCCAGATCGAGGAGCTGACAAAGCAAGTCGCACTATTAACGAGTAAAATGAAAGGAGAGGAGGAACCTTCCACACCTCCACCTAAGATGTGCGAAAAATGTGGAGCAGTGGGACATGAAATGGACACTTGTAACGTGGTGTTCGAGGACAAAGAGGAAGGGGAGGTGAATCTCGTCCAGAATTATCAACCCAATAACAAGTATGGGAAGAAATTTACCGGACAGTACAACTCAAGTTTGAGTTACGTTCTAAAGAACTCGAATTACGTGCCCAACTCCAAGCAATCGGACTCACGACCACTTCCGAATAAAAGCCAAGGAGAACTGAGTGGCCATAACTCTTATCAAAATAAGGGGCAAGGCAACTATTTTCAACACCCTCCGCAACAATATCAAACAACACAGCAACCATACCAACAAGCGCCACAGCCACAGTACCAACACATTCCACAACAACAATATCCTCAAGTGCCACAACAGCAGCAAATGCCACTCCCGATCAATCCTGATGAAGAACTAAGACTATGGCATCAACAACTAGAGCATGAGACTCTACATAATCGGGAGGAAACGCTTCGTACAATTGAGGAGGGAAAGCGAACGAGGAAGCAACTGGAGAAGTTGGAGATGATGATAGGGCAACTCTCAACTTCTATGGCAAAGATGACAAGTGATCCGGGAAAGCTACCCAACCAACCCGAACAATCAATGGCGGTGCATGTGTTACGTGGCAGAAAGGAGGTCGATAACGGAGTACGAGAAATCAAAGGTGAAGACTCCATGGACGAGCAAAGTGTGGGTGGTGGAGATAAAGGAGAATCTAGCCTAAGCGGTGAGCAAGGAACAATGGGGAAAATGCACAAATCACGTAACCCATATATTCGGGGATCACTAATGGGAGCTTTTCATCCGAAACGCACTGAAATAACTCAAAAGAACGCAGCTGATAATATTTCCGATCGGACTACACAAATGACCGATCGGACAGGAGAACAGGAGACTCCTTCCGATCGACATGATCCAGGGTGCGACCGAAATAAAGAACAGTGTACATTGTCCGATCAGAATGAACCCAAGTCCGATCGGAGTAGAGGACAGGAGGCATTGACCGATCGTTTGAGTAAGCCTGACCGACCGGACAATAAGGTTGGTGAAGAACACAGACCACAATGAGTAATAAGGGACGCCGTACCATTTCCCAATTGCCTCAAACCATTAAAGGAGAGCAAAAAGTTCATGGAACTTTATAATATGCTGAAAGATGTGAACGTGAACCTCCCACTTTTTGACGTGATTAAGGCGATGCCCGCCTACGTCAAGTTTCTCAAGGAACTTGCTACCAAAGAGAGGAAAATGGAAAGAAATGAACGAATGATATTATCCAAGGAAGTGAGCACAATTTTCCACCATACATTGCCACCCAAGGCAAAGGATCCAGGGAGTTTCTGCATTACGATAACTATTGGAGATGGCCAAAAAGCACGTGGAATGCTCGATTTAGGAGCGGGGATCAATTTGATGACCTACGCCCTATACAAGCAATACAACCTTGGAGGAATGAATCTAACAAGTTTACGGCTTCAATTGGCGGATCGTTCATTAAGATATCCTTTGGGAGTAGTCGAGGACGTTCTAGTGGAGGTCGGGTCATTGGTAGTTCCCGTGGACTTTATCATATTGGATGTTGGGGAAGTCGATGAAACAAGTAAAGAGCATACTATCCTCTTGGGCAGACCTTTCATGGAAACATCGCACACCTTAATCGATGTTGGAAGGGGAAAAATGACACTTTCAGTGCTAGGTGAATCAGTGACGTTCTCGCTCAAGGATATTCAGAAAATTCCTTCACCTATGATTGGTCCCGATTGATCTTACCTTGACTCGGTGGACCAATGCGTGAGCAAATTATTTGGAGTTGTACCAGTCGAGAACAATGACGTCGAGGACTATGGGTTTGATTCAAACGCAAAGGGGGTGGTCACTGCTTTCGAAATTAATGAGGAGCCCACGATCGAGCCACCCATTGGACCCACTTTGGAGCCTAAGTTGGATCTAAAACCGCTTCCAAGCCATCTCAAGTATGTGTTTCTCGAGTCTAACGAAAGGAAGCCCGTAATCATCTTTGCGGAATTGGAGGAACATGAAGAAAGAGAACTCATCGAGGTTCTTAAGAAATACAAGCAAGCGATAGGATGGAGTATCGGTGACATCAAGGGGATAAGTCCCGTCACATGCATGCACCGGATCGATCTAGAAGAAGGAGCAAAACCGATACGAGAGGGGCAGCGATGTTTGAACCCCACGCTTAAAGAGGTAGTCAAAAAGGAGATCTTCAAGCTAATCGACGAAGGGATTATATATGCCATCTCCGATAGCGAGTGGGTTAGTCCGGTGCACGTTGTCCCAAAGAAAGGAGGCATCACAATATTGGAGAATGAAAAGGGGGAAATCGTTCCAACTCGCCTAACCACCGGGTGGCGTATGTGCATTGACTATCGAAAGCTCAATGCAGCGACAAGGAAAGACCACTTTCCACTCCCGTTCATGGACAAATTACTTGACAAGCTAGTAGGGCATGTATACTATTACTTTCTGGACGGCCTTTCTGGTTACTACCAAATTGCGATAGCCCCGGAGGATCAAAAGAAGACCACATTCACGTGCCCCTTTGGCACATTTGTCTACTGGAGAATACCTTTTGGCTTATGCAATGCCCCTGCGACTGTTTAGAGATGTATGGTTTCTATCTTCACCGAGTTCATCGACGACTTCCTCGAAGTCTTCATGGATGATTTATCGGTATTTGGCTCTTCTTTTTCTCATTGTTTGAAAAATTGAACAAAAGTGATTGAACGTTGTATCGAGTCTTATTTAACTTTGAGTTGGTAGAAGTCCAATTTTATGGTGAAGAGCGGGATTGTATTGGGACATGTGGTGTCAAATAAGTGCTTGGAAGTTGATAAAGCGAAAATCAATGTTATTGAAACTCTTCCACCCCCTAAGGATGTCAAAGGAGTTAGGAGCTTTTTGGGACATGCGGGCTTTTATAGACGATTCATTAAAGATTTTTCAAAAACTTGTCGCCCGTTATGTAAATTGCTTGGGAAAGATGTACCTTTTGAATTTGATGGTGAGTGTCTTAGTGCTTTTAACATTTGAAAAGAAAATTTGACACAAGCACCAGTTGTAGTTGCAACGGATTGGTCTCTTCCTTTTGAGATAATGTGTGATACTTCAAACGAGGCAGTCGGGGCAGTCTTGGGCCAACGAGTCGATAAAATGCTGAGGGTCATTTACTATGCCAGTTATATGCTGAATAGTGCTCAACGCAATTACATCACTACAGAATGAGAGCTATTTGCAATTGTATTCTCATTAGATAAGTTCCGTTCATACATCGTTCTTAAATCGTCTGCTCCAAGGTCATAGTGCACACTGATCATGCAGTGCTTCATCACTTATTCGCCAAAATACAAAGCAAACCTAGATTGATTCATTGGATTCTTCTCTTACAAGAATTCGACGTTGAAATTAAGGATAGGAAAGGGAGCGAAAATGTGGTTACTGATCACCTGTCCCGCATGCTATTGGAGGGGGATCCTAATAAGGTTGAGTTTGTAGATGACGTGTTCCCTTACGAAAGCGCGAATGCCATTGAAAGAATCAACGAACAGTGGTATGCTGATTTTGTTAATTTCCTTGCTTGTAATATTATCCCTAACCATCTTTCTTCGCAAGAAAGAAATAGATTTTTGTTTAAATGCATGAGTTTCTTTTGGGACGATCCTTATCTTTACAAGCGTTGCAAGGATGGGCTTTTTCGGAGATGCATATCGGACAAGCAGAAGAAGGATGTGATAAGATTTTGCCATGATGAGGGAGGGCATTTCGGAAGCCAGAAAATGGCCTTCAAGGTCCTCCAAGCCGGATTTTACTGGCCCTCACTGTTCGCTGATGCACACGAATATTTCAAAACATGCGATAGATGCCAGCGGTCGGGAACGATAGGAAGGAAGGACGAGATGCCCTTAGTACCCAACCAAGTGATCGAGATATTCGACATATGGGGCATCGATTTTATGGGTCCTTTTTCGAGGAGTGGAGAGTACGAGTACATACTCGTAGGAGTCAATTACGTATCGAAATGGGTGGAAGCAGTTCCCACAAGGAGATCCAACTCCGAGATCATCCTCAAATTCATCCAGGAGAACATCTTCAGTCGATTCGAAATGCCGAGAGCGATCATAAGCGATGGGGGTAGCCATTTCTGCAATAGATCCTTTAATCGACTAATGAGCAAGTATGGGGTACGTCATAAGGTGGCAACCCCTTACCATCCGCAAACCTCGGGGCAAGTAGAGACAAGCAACCGACAAATCAAGGCTATCTTAGAAAAACCATGAAACCAAACCGTAAGGACTGGGAAGCAAAGCTAATTGATGCACTGTGGGCTTACCATACAGCCTATAAAATGGTGTTTGGCATGAGCCTATTTTGGTTGGTTTATGGAAAAGCGTGCCACCTTCCCGTCGAGTTGGAGCATCGAGCGGAGTGGGCAATTCACACATTGAACCTTGATTTGAACGAGTCCGGAGGATATAGGAAGCTTGAACTAAGCGAGTTGGAGGAAATTCGCAACGATTCATACGAGACAGCATGGGCGAGCAAGCCGAAGATAAAGGAAGCACATGACAAGAAACTCGTCCAAAAAAGCTTGGAAGTCGGTAAGCTAGCTTTACTTTTTAACTCTCGCTACAAACTCTTTCCAGGGAAATTGAGATCAAAGTGGAGCGGTCCATTTTTTATCACCGACATCAACGAGTTTGGAGCAGTAACCTTTTTGGATGAAAAGAGCAATTCCACTTTCCAAGTCAATGGCCATCGCGTGAAATGTATCATGGGGGACCAATTTCGCAGAAAGATCACGAAGTGGTGATACTCAATGATCCCCCTCAAGAGATTTGAAGCACGTATGAGGTATCGTCAAGAATAAGATGTTAAACGTTGCACTTCTTGGGAGGTAACCCAAGTATTTATTTTCTTCTTTCTTTCATTTTCTATATGTATATATATGTGTATATTTGTGTCGGTTAGAGTATTTGGCAGGTACCACTACAGAATTCCAAAGCGAATTTCGAATTCCCAAGACAGACCGATCGGAGACCAGCATGGAACCGATCGGACTACTCCATTTTATGGTGTCCGATCGGACGAGTGTTGACACCGATCGGACGGTAGGTGCGAGAGCCTATTTTGGGAAAGATATCACCATGAAAAGGAAGCCAATTGGGTAAGATATTCTGACAATATCTTCTGAGGTAAGAAAGATCTTTAAATTTGGGGGGTTGAATTTATCAAGGCTAAGTAAATATTCTCTTTCCCCTCTTCTTGATATTATTCGATTCTGAAAATACTTTAACCTACCTCCTCAAGACCTATATAAACCCACCCTCTGGACCTTTAATTCCACACCGATCCTTCTCCTCATCTTTGATATTCTAAGCACTGTTCAAACACCCAACACCATGAATCATCATAATAACACTGCTTATGGTTGGGTGACGAGGAAGAAGTACGAGGATACAGTCGAGAAGTTTGAAGAAGAGGTGGAAGAATACCGGCAGAAGGTCCATAAACTACAAACCGACCTCCACGATTTTCTTACTGAGGAGGTCGCTCTAACTAGAAACATCGAGCGCCTTCACACTATCCTGGACGATGAGGATGCTGAGATTATACAACTGAAGGGCAGGATTATTGACCTCGAAGAGCAAGTGGGAGAACTTCAAGAGCTAGATTTCGGTCCTAAGTAGTTATTAGGCCGTCAAGGGAAATTAGTTAAATAATTATCAAAGCTATGATGTTCTTAATTATCGAAATAACGAGCAGTTATGCCCGAATTATTAAATAAAAGATTTATTGCGTGGATTAACTTGCTCTTACCTGATTTTCGTTTTTGAATTTTTGCAGGGCACCGTAATAATAAATATATAAAGTATATATATATATATATATATATATATATATATATATATATATATATATATATATATATACTGTCTCTTATACACATCTAGATGTGTATAAGAGACAGTATATATATATATATATATTATTTAAAAAAACGAACAGTACAGACCAGTCGGTCAAGGACCTCGACCGATCGTACAAAGCCTATTGGACTGCGGTCCGATCGGACAAGGACCTCGACCGATCGTACGACGTCTGCACAGATTATTAAAAGGGCCTTTTTCACCCCATTCGTAATGTTACCCTAAAACTCGAATTCTTTCCTCTTTGCAGAGCACAAATCACGAATTCACTCCCCACGATTTCACAATTCAAAAAACTCGAGAACAACACATCCGACTGGTGACACAACACACCCAATTGCATCCGTCCGGATAATTTGGGGAATTCAAGCACAAACTCCTTCATATCCACCAAGTTTCACCAACGGTCCAAACACGAAAAACTCAAGGTATAATGGCTGAAACTCGACTTTATTGAGTTGTTTGGGAGATTGAATTGCAGGTCTTGTGGGAATTGGAGTTGGGTTTGTCCAATTTGAGCTTGAATTGGTTGAGTTCTTGAGGTGCATACCAAGTGTTCGACGTAAGTCCTGTGAGAAGTTAGCTTGTTTCTTGAGAACTCAAAACTCCACCATGGCATCCGGTTCTCATCAACGACGTGGGAAAACCACTAGTCGAGTCCCAAGCAACACCCAGGGAGGGTTGGCTCCCTTTGACCTCAAGGACGAACATGAGGTTACACTCTACAAGTCCCTCGTTAAACGGGAAGCCTATCACCTCCGTTTCATCAATCTTGGATTTTGGAGAGAGAAGGTCGCAATTGGTGATCGGGAACCTCGGGCTAATGAAGTAGGCCGACGTTAATCAACCTGGATATCGCACTGTTATGCTCGAGTTCTTCACAACGTTTAAATCACTCGCCGATGGAACTTTTGAGTGCCACTTCCGAAATAAAACGTTCCGGGCCTTCTTTCGTGACCTCGACGAAACTTTGGTAATTAATAGCCAAAGAGGGCCCAACGAAGGATTTGAGCTAGACGACTACGATAAAAGCACTTGGTGGGCTAAGCTTTATACAGCATCACCGGAGCCCGGGTGCCATTTCAATTCGACCTCCTTGCGGTCGAACGCCGTCTATCTCACTTACAAGTTTTTCATGCAAGTTTTCTTGGGCAAGGAGGACGCCACTCGGATTTCATCCACCGAATTGAAGGCCTTGTGGATTGAGTACCACCATGGCAATGAAAACATCTATCCACTTTTAACTGCGGCAATCGAGAGTCCAATAAGTGCGGGAAAAGAAAACGACAAAGCTCACTCTGGGAGCCTTTATCACTGTGCTTGCTCGGCACCACGGTTGCGACCCCTATGACGATGACATCTTGTACCCGAGTGTGGCGATGATGGTTGAGATTAGGATGGTTAACGGACGGAACGTGGCTATCCCGATGTTTATGTTGACTTTGGAGAGGCTAATAGACGAAGAAATTGAAAACACCGACAACGACGATGCCGATGACGACGATGAGGAAGATGATGACGAGGAGAATGAGGAGGACAACGGGGAGGAGACCATGAATGAGGACAATGGAGGAAATGGGAACACCGGTTCCCAAACTTATAATCATGGTGACTATGGGGACGGCGTTTATTTCTCGGACGAGCAGTGGCAGCAGCAGCAGGATTTTCAGGCACGCATGATGGATCAAATGGGGCAGTTGCGCATCCATCGAGAGGAGAACGCGAGGAACGCTCGCCAAGATGCCTGGGCTGCGCGTGAGCATGCTCAGGAGGAGGCTCGTTATTTCCAGAGCACGTTGATGAAAATGAGCAACAACTGGGCAGAAACTACTCAGCATCTTGCCCGGTTGACTGGAAATGTAAAGGCGAATCATGGATACCTCGTTCAAATTGATGGGTGCCTTTCCCGTCTCGAGCACCGCTACCCACCTCCGCCTCCGGATGACATGGACTGGTAGGCGGGCCCATGCCTCATCTGTATCACCACTCTATCCAACTTTTTATTTGCTTTCTAGACTTCTTACTATTTTATTCGGATTTATTATGTATTATTATTTCTTTTATGTCGTGATGGGATGACTATGGTTAACTTGTGGTTTATTCATTTGCATGTGTTGGTTCTTGGCACTTTTCATTTCCCTATGTTCATATTAGTGTTTTAGCAACCAGGAGATTGCTGTATTTTCTTGATATGGGGAGGGGACGGGACCGTCCGATCGGTGACACAGAAGAGACCGATCAGACAATACCCACTGGACTCAAGTCCGATCGGTCGAGCTCTATGACCGGTTGGACAACTGCACAGTCCTCGAGTAATAGTTTAGAGTCCTTTGCATGCTTAGTTCAAATCATTTTTAGTAACATAGTCACATTTTCGTAACAAATGCTAGTCAACCAATTGATTACGCCAACTTTTGTTGAATATTTGTCCATGCTTATTTGTATTTGTATTGGCATGCCTGTCGGAATCATGTATTATGTGATATGATGTTAGAGTCTTTTGAGCTTGTTAAGTGCAAATTTTCAAAACTACTAATATGCATTTAAAACAACACTTAGTCATTATCAATTCTGCAAAACTTCAAAAACTCGATCACCTTGTTTTCAAAGTTTGAATTGAACCCTAGTGAGAAGCCTTGTGTGTTTATCATCATTTCATGTTGTGATTCAATAAGTGTTTTGAAAATTCTCGTAATCGCATGTGTATATTTGGTTTTGAAAATGACGATAGGCACATATAAAACCCGTTTTCGGCCTTATTCATAAATAAAAACCACTAAAAATCCCAATGAGCCCCTTCGAGCCTTAATTCTATTTCTTTGTTACCCACGAGCATGATTGCAGCTCTTATTTCATCTAAAATTGTGATGAGAATTTTTTGTTTTATGGTTAATAAGATATGACGATTACGGGGTAGGAACTAGTAGGACTCTCTAAAAAAAATTAAATAATAATAATAATAATAATAATAATAATAATAATAATAATAATAATAATAATAATAATAATAATAATAATAATAATAGTAATAATAAGGGTGCTTAAGTTCAAAAGAGCATCTAGAAAATAAAAATAAAGCACCTTGGCTAAAGCAAGTATTCGGGTTTGGGGATTTGAAGGAGTCTTAGCTATAAAAGACAAAAAATAATGGTACATGGTTATTTGGGAAGGACAAGGAACAAAAATTACGCTCTAAGCGTTAAAGGGCAGATTGAGTGAGTTATAGATAGTGTTTGTCCGCAAGTTAGCCACACATCCTTATATATGACATACCTTACCGAAGAGCCGACATTACAACCCTTAAAAGTCCTAATCTGATTCTTGATTGAATGTGCACACTTATGCGATGATTGAGTCTTTGATTTTCACGAGTCGTTGAATGCATGATTATGATGACCTGAGCGTATACATTTACCTGTTGAAAACACGAACGAATAAGTGCACCATGATATATTACCCTTTTGAGAGGATGCATTCTTTCGATTTCAAGGTGAAAAGGTAATACGAGTTAGCTTTATGGTTTCGGCGTAAGTGTTTATAATTGCAAAACTACACTATATGCACAACATGACTCTTAGCTCTAATTACTTTCACTTCTCTTGATTCTGATCCTTTTGTTTGTTCGAGGATGAACAAACTAATTAAGCATGGGGTGGTTGATTCGTACTGTTTTGTTACGAATCTGTGCATAATCGAGTCTTGTTTTAGTCTTTTTATTATCTTTTTCGGGTTAAGACTAGGATGAATCGCATCATTTTGCACCTTTTGACTCCTTACTTAACTTTCCGACTTGTTGATCACTAATCGGTCCAAATGAGAGTAATTCTATGTTTTTCTCATACAGCTAGAGCGTTTGGTGGGTCCAAGGCACAAAGATAGAAGAAGCGACGCTCAAAAGTAGCCCATAAGGACAATCACCGATCGGACAGAGTATGTCTCCGATCGGACTAACTGATGACAAGCACACTGGCCGAACGAACTGACGCACCGATCGAAGCAGCAGACATTAGCCTTTGTCCAATCGGACAAGACCTTCGTCCGATCGGACAAGTATGATACGTATGCAGATTTCTGAGAATTTTCAGTTAAAAAATGGCTGAAGGCTGTTTAAAAACACAGAGGAGGCTAGGGTTTCAAAATTATTCAGCCTTGGATACCTTTTGGAGGCTGGAACAAGGTTAGAGAACCACCAAACACCCAAAGGGAGAGAGACTTAACACATCTCTCATACCTCTAGCATAAGTTGTACGATACCATTTCAAGGAGCGATTAGCAGCAGCCAACGTTGAACGCAAGGATTCTGGGTTCGTGACAAGCCTTGGGATTCTATGCATTTCTTGGAGTGCACTCGTTCGTCATCATCATTCGTTGAAAGTAGTTCAACGATTAGTAATCTCTAGACTCGTCTTTTGATATGATGTTTTTGAAAGTGCTGTGGTTTGATATTGGATATGAACAGTTGATGGTATGCTAGATAGTGATATGTTTATAGATTGTTAAGGTTTTGGTGATTTGGATTCATACCCTTGTGTTTTTGGATTATTGATCTTGGTTAAACTATTATTTTTGGATTGATAATGGAATTACGGTTAGTTTAGTTATATTTTGTGAAGCATTTAGTATTTAAATTGTTATAAGTCTTGTTACGCAATTGAGACGATTCGGAAGTAGTATTGTGATAGAATTGTCATTAATCCTTGATGGTTGAAAGACCTTAGATTGTTAGTTGTTATTACTAGGATATGCAAGATGGGATACAATTGCTAGCATGATGTGTAGTATTCCGTATTTGTTTTGCAATTGTCGCTTTTCTCACGACTTGTCGAGAGGTTGACATCCTCGAGACAAGAGAGATTTTGTTTTTAAAACAATTGATTTCGAATTATTTCTAAAACCCAATTGACTATGTATTTAGATATAATTGTGATATTAGTATAATAAGAATCGTTAAATCCGATTCCCATTCCTTGAGAGATCGACCCGAGTTAACTCACCCGTCTACAAGTGACCTCGTTCTCTTGCGGGCGAACTAAAACTCTTTTCAAAGCGTAGACGCGTATCAGTTAACCGGTAATTAATTTTGAAAGGAACACACAAAAGTTTGGAACAAAGGTTACCGTTAAGCTCCAAAAACTTGCTGATTTTCGCCGGAAAGCTCGTTTTCTTCTCGTCATTCTAATTTGTCAAATCGAGCATCCTTAAATGCGTCCTTTTGCTGGCGTTCTTCAGCCTGTTTTACTACTAAAAAAGAAAATTAAAATCATTTAAGCTGCATCTTACGAAATAAACCACAAAATATAATAAACGGAATAAAAACACGAAATAAGAAAAATACGAAGAAAATAAAACTAAAACCCATAAAATCACACAAATTAAAATGTAAAACCATACGAAAAACACACACAAAAATGAATAAATCAGCCTCCATGGTTATGGGCATGATGTTTTCAAGTCTCCAGAATCTGTTTCGACGTTTCTAAGAAAGGTAGATCGAAATAAAAGAAGCAAAAGACCCAAAAAAAGTAAACAAAGATGATTTAGAGGAAATCTGCTAAGGCCTCGAAGAAAGGGGGAGATGTAGTCGCGGATGCGATTAAGGATGTGATTGCCGATGTTACCGGCTTTCCTGCCAACAATGACTCTACTGCTGCTACTATTGGTGGGCATGAGTCTCCTGTGCCCATGAAGTCCTCCGATTCTAATTCTAATTATGGCCTCGCACTTTTTCGTGGCCAGACAAACTTGTTCCTCCTCCGCTCTGGTGCCCGATTGTTATGGTTGCTAACCCTAATTCGGCCGGAATTGGTGAATTTTGCGAAGAAGGGGAAGAAGAGGCAACGAATTGGGATAAAGGTGGGACTTTGGACGTTTTGGGAGAACCATTGAACACGGGGCGGATTAAGGGGGACAAAGGAAACGGATTGGTTCACGGGCGCCGGGCTGTTGCAGTCGTGGGCCGAGAAGTGAAGGACCCAGTTTTTAATTCATAAATGGGCTGCTAATTTTGGTCTTACCATTCATTTAAGGAACCTATAATAATGGGATATTTTAATTAGTTGTTTTATTTGTTGCATTAGGGAACATTATGTAAATTTTCCACCCCTATGTTTATAAATAGGGTGAGAACATGCATGTTTGGGGCAAGCAAGATTATTAAAACATTTCCTACCTACCAATTTCTCTCTTTTACTCCCATTTCTCACTCTCCTTCTTCTCAGAAATTACAGCACAATCCACACAAAATTCATACAAAATTATAATAATTAATTACAAATACCAATAACCTAACATTTGGTATCTAGAGCCCATCCTTCCTTGTCCATGGCTGATGGTTCTAGACTGAAAGAACTGCAAGAGATGCAAAAGAAATTAGAGATAAACTTACAATCTGAAAACCTGAAGAGAACAGCAAAGGAGAAAGAAACACAGGAGCAATTTCATGGTATTAAAGCTGAGATACAGGAGTTAAAAACAGGGTTTATGGACAGGCTAGATCACCTCACACAAACCCTAGCAGGAAGCAATCACAAAGAGATTTAAGGGACCTTACAGGAATTTTCCTCCTGCACCTTACCCTAATCAGAGAGTCATGGTGCCGAATAATCCCAATGTTTACAGACGGACCCCTCCTACCCAAGCAAAGACCCCTCCTAAGTTACTTTCATCAGCTGAGATTGCAGCAAGAAGAGAGAAAGGGCTCTGCTATAATTGTGATGAGACATTTGTTGTGGGACACAGGTGCAAGCACAGGATTAATTACATGATGATGACTGAGGAAGAAGAACTAGCCTACCTGAATTCTAACCCTATCAGTGAAGAACCTGAGCAAGAAATGGACCTTATTGAAGAAGTGCAAATGTCACTTAACTCCATTGTGGGAGGGAATGGCCCCACAACCATGAGGTTTGTAGGGTATCGTGGAGACAAACAACTTCATGTGCTGTTGGACTCAGGTAGTACACTGAGCTTTATTAAAGAAGAAACTGTCAAAGAGTTAGGGTGTGAATTGGGGCCCACCAAACTCATTATGGTAAGGGTGGCCAATGGACAGAAGCTGTTGAGATCTCAACAAGCAGTGGGGTTTACTTGGACAATGTAGAACTATATGTTCAAATACCCTTTAAGGCTCCTAAAACATGAAGGATGTGATCTTATACTTGGAGGTGATTGGCTTAAGGAGAATACCCCTATTGAGTTAGACTATGATGACATGTCAGTTACTGTGAACCTTGGAGGAAGGAGGATCAGATTGAAGGCCTTAACTGACACACACCAGTGCGAAATTATCACAGAGCACTCCCTATTTCAGTTGCTACATGATGAGCAAGTGGAAGGAGTGTATTTGCTGCACCCCTTCAAACCTGACCTTAAGGAGGATAAGGAGTTGCATGACTTATTGGGAAAGTATGAGGATGTATTTGGGGAACCTTGGAGGATTGCCACCTGGCAGAGGTGTGGAGCACCAAATAATTCTTAAACCAGGGAGTGTGCCTAAACATCAATACCCCTACAGGACATCACACAATCATAAGGATGAAATAGAAAGGATTGTGCAAGAGTTATTAGATTCAGGAATTATTCAGAATAGCAAGATCCCATTTGCCTCACCTGTACTTTTGGTAAAGAAAAAGGATGCAACTTGGAGAATGTGTGTAGACTACAGGTACCTTAATGAACTGACAGTTAAACATGATTACCCTAATTCCCATCATTGAAGAGCTGCTAGATGAACTTGCTGGTGCTAAATATTTTTCTAAAAATAGATTTGAGGTCAGGATATTTCAAAATTCTGATGAAGCCTGAACACAGATACCTCACAGCATTCAGTAAACATCATGTTCACTTTGAATTCCTAGTGATGCCATTTGGGTTGTGTAATGCCCCTTCTACTTTTCAGTCACTAATGAATCAATTTTTTAAGGGCTGTCTGAGGAAATGTGTCTTAGTTTTCTTTGATGATATACTGATATACAGCAAGGAAAAGGGAGCACAATTGAAGCACCTTGAAGTAGTACTGACCCTATTGAGGGAGAATACATTATTTTCTAAGAGAAGCAAGTGCCAGTTTGGTGAACAGCAGATTGAACACCCAGGGCATATCATATCTGAAGAAGGAGTGTCCACAGATCCTAAAAAGGTAGAATGTATGGTCAATTGGCCTAAACCTAACACTGTTAAGCAATTAAGGAGTTTCTTAGGGCTGATTGGTTACTACAGAAGGTTTGTCAAGGGTTTGGGGTTATTTGCAGGCCTCTCACCAATTTGCTGAAGAAAAATCAGTTTAACTGGGGAACTGAAGCTGAGAAGGCTTTCCATCAACTTAAGAAGGCCATGAGCACTACACCTGTCCTGGCTCTACCTGACTACACTCAACCATTTACCCTAGAAACTGATGCCAGTGGGTATGGAGTGGGTGCTGTGTTAATGCAACAAGGGAGGCCCATTGCATACATGAGTAAAACACTCTGTCCAAGGAGTCAAGGCTTGTCTGTATATGAAAAGGAGTTCCTAGCCGTCCTAATGGCTATTCAGAGGTGAAGTTACTATTTGCAGGGCCATAGGTTTATTATCAGGACTGATCAACAGGCCCTAAAACACCTGTTGGATCAGAGAGTTGTGTCCTCTATGCAGCAGAGGTGGATCACCAAGATTTTAAGACTTGACTATGAAATACAGTACAAGAGGGGGGTTGAGAACAGGGCAGCATATGTACTATTAAAGAGGGGTGAGTATATGGAGAGTTGTGAGGCTATTATCCTTGTGGTTCTAGGGTGGGTGCAGGAGGTAACAACTACCTATGCCAAGGACCCATTTTGTAACAAAATTTTGGCTAGCAAGAGTATAAATCCTACCCTTTTTCCTGAGTACACAATCAATGGGGGAATTATCAGGTATAAGGGCAGGCTAATGGTTGGACAGGATGACACAGTAAGGAAACACATACTATCAGTGATACATGAGTCAGCTTATGGTGGTCACACTAGGATAAATGGGACCTATATGAGGTTGAAGGGTGATTTCTTCTGGCCAAAAATGAAGGGTGATGTTATTAAAATGGTGCAGTCTTGTGATGTGTATATGAGGAATAAGCCAGATCATGATGGCCATCCTGGATTGCTACAGCCCTTGCCCATCCCAGAGCAGGCATGGACCCACATCTCAATGGATTTCATAGAAGGGTTACAAAAGTCAGGGGGTAAAGATGTAATTTGGGTGATAGTTGACAGGTTTACAGAATATGGGCACTTCTTAGCTCTTTCACACCCTTACACTGCTCAATCTATAGCTAAGGTGTTCCTAGACACTATCTACAAGTTGCATGGCCTTCCAGTGAGTATTAAATCAGATAGGGACAAGATTTCTACTAGTACATTTTGGAAGGACCTATTCAAGTTTCTAGGAGTTCAGCTCAACCTATCCTCAGCCTACCACCCTCAGACAAATGGGCAAATTGAAAGGTTGAATCAGTGCCTAGAGAACTACTTGAGATGCATGACCAGTACTACATTTAGGCAATGGATTAAATGGCTATCTCTTGCTGAACATTGGTACAACACCAATTACCACACAGGCCTGAAAATGACCCCATTCCAAGCCCTGTATGGCTACACACCACCCCTACTATATACTGGACCCCACATAGATGAAATGAATGGAGAAGCTAAGGACCTTATGCTACAGAGACAGACTATGCTTAAATTGATAAAGGAAAACCTCATGCATGCCCAAAACCGCATGAAAACCAATGTATACAAGTCAAGAATAGAGAGGGCTTTTGAAATAGGGGATCAGGTTTACCTCAAATTGCAGCCTTATAAAAAGAACTCCCTGCACCTTCGCAAGAATTAGAAGCTGGCCTCCAGGTATTATGGGCCTTACCCTGTGATTCAGAAAATTGGAAAGGTAGCATATAAATTAGAATTACCCGCTGGCTCAAAGATACACCCAGTATTTCATGTATCCTTGTTGAAGGGAAAACTAAATTCAGAAGTTTTACCTCTCGAGGGGTTGCCGGAGATTGATGCAGATGGAGCTTTCAAAATTACTCCCCACCAGGTGCTAGAACAGCGACGCATAATCAGGAAGGGGGAAGAAATTGAACAATTGTTAATTGAATGGGGAAACCCTAATTTGGGATTGGCTTCCTGGGAGGATACGAAATGGGTAGCTAAAACATTTCCGACTTTAGATCCTTGCGGTCAAGGATCTAAAAATCGGGGAAGTATTGTTATGGTTGCTAACCCTAATTCGGCCGGAGTTGGTGAATGTGGCGAAGAAGGGGAAGAAGAGGCAACAAATTGGGATAGGTGGGACTTTGGACGTTTTGGAAGAACCATTGAACACGGGACGGATTAAGGGGGACAAAGGAAAAAGATCGGTTCATGGGCGTCGGGCTGTTGCAGTCGTGGGCCGAGAAGTGAAGGACCCAGTTTTTAATTGATAAATGGGCTGCTAATTTTGGGCTTACCAGTTATTTAAGGAACCTATAATAATGGGTTATTTTAATTAGTTATTTTATTCGTTGCATTAGGGCACATTATGTAAATGGTCCCCCCCTATGTTTATAAATAGGGTGAGAACATGCATGTTTCGGGCAAGCAAGATTATTACAACATCTCCTACCTACCAATTTCTCTCTTTTCCTCCCATTTCTCCCTCTCCTTCTTCTCAGAAATTACAGCACAATCCACACAAAATTCTTACAAAATTACAAAATTAATTACATATACAAATAACCTAACACCGATTTTCTTAACGGCGAACTTAAACTGGCCAGTCGTGCTCTTCTACGTCTTCGAAAGGAGAAGGGCATTATCTTTAGCCCTTCGCTTCCTCTGGCCAAGACGATGACCAAAATCTCAAGTGATGAGAACCTCTCAGCTGGGGATAATTCACTCGCGCACGCCTACTAACGAGTTCATCTGAAAATATGTCGGGGATGCATATTTGGTCAACACCATTTTGGGGGATGCGTTCGACGAGGCTACCACAAATGCGATCTTTAATACTGCTGAGAATGCGATCACATTTGCACCCGCACTTGGTGCAGACTACGATTTGGGTAGTGTTTTTACTAACAATGTCTTTTTTCTCTCAAAACCTATCTCCCTCACAACCACATATAAGTTACTTCATCTGTCTCGTTCTATCTGTCGCATTTTATAAAATTTTTTGTCTCATTCTATCTGTCACATTTACATTTTTAATAGAGAATTAATGATACTTTTTTATTTTCCCAATAAAAACTAAATAATTTAGTTTCCAATGTTACCCCTCTCCTTATTATTCTGTACTTTTAATTTTTCAAAATAAAAGGATATTATGTTCATTTGATACTTGTAATTATAACATCAATTACTTTTCTTAATCTGCGTGAAATAGTCAATCATAACAAATATAAGACGGAAGGAGTACCGATCAACCCCCATTTACCTTAAAATATGGGAATTCAAAAACGGAATTGATTGCAATCTTCAATACAAATTATTATATATTTACCTGAATATATATTATTTTAATATTGTAATTATTAAAAAAAGTGACGAACAGGTACAAATTCGATATTTTTAATATTATAATTAATATATATTTACTTGAATATATTTTTTGGTTCAGATAAAATGTAAACAAAAATAAAAAATAATAATAATTAGGGTATGTATCCTAATTATGTTTAAAAGAATTCCTACATAATTAAAATAAGGGACTAATCCTATGTGACTATTTAATTTTAAAAAAAAACTAAATCATCTTAATTCTCTTTCCAAAAAAAGAAACTAATACTACGTAATTTTTTTCTCCTACAAGCCTTTTTTTCTCTTTTCATAATTAATTAACTAACACTTGTGAATTTTTTTTTTTGTTTGTAATGGATTTGAAATATTAAAAAATCAACACTATTATCAAATAAATTCTTTAAATGAATGGATTTTAAATTTAAAATATTTGAAATTCGTTAATTTTGAAATCCATCAAATTCACATCCCTCAATACAAACACTACCTAAAAGTACTTAAAAGTCTCAATCCACCCTATTTGTTAATTTTATTGACACATGGCTGATGTGTCAACTTATGGTTGAGTCTACTAACACGTGTCATCGTCCGTACCATTAAAAACTGACGTGTCAATTTTTCATGTTTTCTCTTAAAGAAACTACCTTTTAAGGATTTTTTGTCCAGGTATATAATAGTACTTTTTTTTTCCCATTTGTATTGACATCATATTTTTTAGGGTTATAGAATTTTTTCTCCCCACCATCCCGCTGTCCCTCCTCATCCACTTAGACGTGTTGATCCAATTTCGGTTAACAGGTTAACCATCGGTTAATAACCGGTTGACCAGCGGTCACGGTTATAACAGTAACTGTCAACTGGTGGCCGGCGGTTAGGTTACGGTTAACCTAACCGTCTAACCGTAATCGCCGGTTAACCGGAATTTAAAAAAAAAATAGTGACCAGTCGATCGACTAGTTTTCAATCGATCGACTGGTCACTGGATTAGCCATTCAAAATCAACGGTTGAGATCAACTAGCCGTTGATGATCAACAACTGAAATTTGAATAGGAAACTAGTCATTGCCGATTAACCGCAGTTAACCGGTCTAACCGAACCGGTTAACGGCTAGTTTTTCAAAAAAAAAAATAAATTGTTTTTTTAACACAATTTGACACCTATAAATACCCCACTCCCCAACACCAAATCTCACACCAATTCATCTCTACTTATTCTTCTTCTTCTCTTATATTTTCAAGTTTCAAGTCAAGTTGCTAATTTTTTTAAAAAATAATATCATTATTATTTAAAATATTCTTAATTCTCTTTTATAATATTACTATGGCAAGTTCTTCTCGTAATGTCAATACCAACACTCCAACCTCTTCTCGTCGAGGTCGAGGTCGAGGATCTCGACGACAATCTTTGGCCATTGCCGTAGATTATGTTTACGACGAGATGACGGCGGAGGAATTTGAGAACCTATATAATCAAATCAACTTCGACTCGCAAAATCAAACCAATTTTGAAAGAGGATTTACCTAGCTCCGACGAATGCAAACCGCCGGCCGCCGTCAATTTGGATGAAGATGAGGAGGGAGCAGATGATATGCCACCGCATCAATCGAAACCGAGGGAGTTTGTTTCCTCCATCTTCCGATTGCATTTCACAAAAAAAGACGATCAACGGGGAATCTCGAGCGCAATGCAATTATTGATCAACTCATTACGCCTTCGGTTCTAAAAATAATAGAGGATACGGGTCGCTCAAATACCACATGGAAAAGAAGCATCCCGACAAAAACGGCATTGGTAGCTCTCAAACACAACTAAACTACTCATCTTCATCTACCGCCGGCGTCGGGACCAGCGACCAAGATGCGAGTTCTTCTAGTTTATTCAATATATCGAAAGTGGTCATGTAATGTTTCTTGCAAAGAAATTTTCTGTTTTAAGTCTTCCTTTTAATCATGTGCATAGTAGTCATTATGAAGATTATACTAGGTGTGCATTTAATCCATCTAGCACTAGGATTTCACGAAATAAATTGACTCGCAATATTGAAAAAATGGTCGGTGAGTATAAATTGAATATGATTTCAATATTTGATAGTTTACCTCATAATGTTTATATATGTTTGGATATTTGGACGGATTCCTTTCATAATCATAATTATATCGGAATTACTTGCCATTGGATTGATAATTCTTGGACTTTGCAAAAATGTTTAATTGCATATAGAAAGTTTGATAGTCAACATACGGGGGTGAATATTTTGCGCAAAATATCCACTATTTTGTCTGAGTATCATTTAGCTAACAAAAGTTTTTCAGTTTCATTTGATAATGCTGCCTCTAATACGGCTAGTTTAGATATTTTAAAATCTTTTTGTCAACCCGCTATTGGCGGTAATTTTTTTTATGTTAGATGCATTTGTCATATTTTGAGTTTATGTGTTCAAGATGGTTTAACTCTTTTTTAATCTAAAATTCAACCGATTAGGAGTGCTATATATTATCTACGTCCCCACGATTTGCTTCAAAAAAAATGACGAAAATTTTGCCGAGCCAATCAATTGCATCCAAAGAAAATTTCAAGTGATGTGCCAAATCGTTGGAACTCTACTTATAAATTGCTTAATGATACTTTTGAATATAGAGATTCATTGTGTGCATTTTTCAATAATGAAGATGTCGATTTCGCTTTGTTTTCGCATATGTGGGATGATCACTATAATATGATGTCACTTTTAAAAACTTTTAATGATGCCATCGTGACTTTATCCGGTGTTTATTATCCTACCTCCTCACTACTTGTTGATCAATGTATTCAAATTGTACTTGTTAGTAATGCTTTACTTGATAACTCTGAATTAGGTGAATGTATTGCTATGATGTTGAGTAAATGGGTCAAATATTTTCTGTTTATTCCCGACGTTTTTTTGATTGCAAAAATTGTAAACCCAGATTATTGGATGGAGGGTTTACAAAATTTACTTAAATTTTATTACGATGTATTAGGACCTTTTTTTACAAGTTTCAAATATTGAGATTCCTAGCCCTCTTAGTGTTGCTCACCAAGCACAACAATCTTTAATTCAACTTTTTAAAGATTACAATGAATCTTCTAGTGATGATGTTAATGTGTCTCCTTCCCCTTCCCCCACCACTTCTAACATAAGACCCAACGACCCTCGACAAACTCTAGCCCCATATATGAGGATAATTGAGGATACTTAGCGAAAATGGCAAAGGGCTAGTACTAGTCGATCAATGGAGTTAGATGGTTATTTAGGGGCTTTTGAACCGAGTTTGGTTCCAAAAAAGCCCGATGGTATTACTAGCGATCTTGTGCAGTTTTGGTCGAAAGTGGCCAGTATTTTTCTCACACTCTCTAGGATTGCAAAGGAGCTAGATGAGCGTCGATCTACCTTAACATCCAAAAATACTGAAAATCAAATGTTGATAAACGATTAGGTGAAAGCCAAAAAACGAGAACAAGAAATGCAATTGGATGAAGGTGAAGAGAGTGACTATTACGATACCACTTCAGGAAGCAACGACAACGATGAATAGGTAAGTAGGTAAGTGAGGTAAGTATAAGAACTACGTGGACTTTGATTCCTTTTCGAGGATACGTAGGCAGTTTAATTCTAATATTAAAAGTTAAAATTTAATTTTAATTTCTAATATTACAATTAAAATCAAGTCCTTTTTTTAACTTATTTTTTTCAAAAAAAAATCGAACTACGTGGACTTTGATTCCTTTACGAGGATACGTAGGCAAGTTAATTCTAATATTAAGAGTTAAATTTTTAATTTTTAATATTAGAATTAAAATCAAGTCCTTTTTTTAACTTGTTTTTTTCAAAAAAAAATGATCGACTGCTACGCAGTCGATCAGCTGCTTTTTGGTCGATTGACCGACTGTCGATCGACAAAGATTCAGTCGATCGACTGCTGGATCGTATGCCTTCGCAAAACCAAAACTCATTGTCCTTCAGTCGATCGACTATTTTTTTTTAAATAAAAATAAAAACCGGCGGTTAACCGCCGGTTTTCCGGTTAACCACTGATTCGGTTAAACGGTTTCACCGTAACCTTAACTGGTTCTCATCCGGTTAGGTTACGGTTAGTGTTGAACCGGTTAATTTAACCGCTGATTAATTAACCGGCCGTTAATAGCCGGCTCAACACGTCTACTCCCACTGCACCTCTCTCTTGCCTTTCTTCTTCGTTGTTCTTACATTTGGTGAATTTTAATAAAAAACTATCAAATTGTCTTATAATGTCCAATCAAGTGTTCTAATAAAATTCACCCACTTCCCGATTCCTTCGTCGTTGACAATGAATGTTGTTAAGCATGTGAGAATTTCAGATGAGAAATCTCGATGGGATTCGGCGCTACCAACCCTAATTCCATATCGTTATTTTCTTCTTTGAACTGAGGTAAGGATTCGATTACAATAGTTTCTAAAGAACATATATCAATCAATCATGTTTTAATTAAGAATTCTCAATTGATTTTTTTATGGTTCGGTCTAGATTATTTTTGTTTCTCGGATTTTGTTTTTATTAATTTGGTGTGTGGTTGTGATGCGGTGTCTTGTCGGGCTAGGGTGGATATGTCGGCGATTATTGATAATTATTCTAAGGCATTTGAGGGGATCAGGTCTTTGGTGGATGTTGGTGGTGGTGACGGGACAACTCTCTGGAATTTGGTTAAGGCTTGTCTGTGGGTTCGTGGGATTAACTTCGATCTCCCTCATGTTGTGTCTGTTGCACCGCCTTGGGGTGGTGTTGAGCAGGTTGCGGGAAATATGCCCAAAGTTTTCTGAGTGCTGATGCTGCTATCCTCATGGTATATGTTGTCTAAATTTAGTTTATGACAAATCTTTGCTAAAAAACAAAAACAAAACTTTAAACTCTTGGCGCAATGATATTGTAATGGCCTATGAATATAAGAATTACATCCACCAAATAAACACAAGGTTTTACTGCATAAGTCTTAAATAAAAATTTTCAATTTGGACAAACGACTTAGATACAATCTATAACACTCTGTCTACAAATTACTTTTTTGCTTTATTAATAATATTGAGTTAATTACAAAAATTACTCATGAGGTTTATCCTAATTGCAAAAAAAAAAAAAAAAAAAAAAAAAAAAAAAAAAGCTCAATTATATTATTACAAATACCTCCTTATTTGTTTAATTTTGAAAGAAAACAAGAGTCGTATGTAACTAGACTAAATCCCAACTCCCAATATCTTTTTTTTTTAACTTTATTTTCAAGTATTCAAAGAAACTTGGACAACATAGAGAATTAAGTTTCATGTTTGGTGTTCAATTGAATAACTCTTTCTTCTCTTTTATATATATATATATATATATATTATATATATATAGTAGGTACTACATGATTGGGGTGATGATGAGTGTATTCACATATGAAAAAAATGTCGAGACGCTATTCCCAAGGACACTGGGAAAAGTTCATCACAAGAAGCAGTCATACGCGAAATGGAAGAGGATAACGCGAAAATATTCGTTTGGGCTGGACATGGTGATGTTGGCTCACACGGGGAAAGGAAAAGAGAGGAACTATTCAAGAGTCACTAGTGCAGAAAATATATTCTAGAACAGTCAATCTAGAACGCCTCAGAAAAAGACGATCTGGAATATAAGTCGGTGGCATTTTCGTAATAAAAGCGTCATATACCAGAACGTCTTTAAAAAAGGCATTCTGGTATATCGATATACCAGATCGTCTTTAAAAAGGCATTCTGGTAAATCCTATATCTATAACGTCTTTATAAAAGGGCGATCTGGTATATTCGATATACCAGATCGACCTTTCTTATGGAACATTGTGGTATATTTTGATATACCAGATCGCCCTTTTTTAAATTATCTAGAACGTCTTAAAAAGGCGATCTGGTATATAGTATTATTTATTAAAACTTTTCTTTCCTTTTCTGGAACCCTAAAATCGAAATAGAGCAGCCTCTCTCTCTCTCCTCTCCGCTCCGCTCCTCTCCTCTCTCCCTGCACCTCCGACTCAAACACCGCCATTTCCTAAACTACCGACGGCCATCATCTTGCAATCGCCACCATCGACGGTCATGACCCACCCGAGACCGCCGAGTTCTAGCCTCCAGAGGATCCGTCCGCCGCCGCTAGCTCAGATTGGCAACCACCCGACTCAAATAACCCAGATCCTCCCTACATGCGGTTCCTCTAGAACCCCGCCTCTTCCCTCGCGCAGTGGAACAGCGTCGCGCCGATTGGTGGCCTTCCTCAAAACAAGTTCGGTCAACGGTTGCCACCGCCCTTCTCGCCGATGCAGCCGACGGAGTCTCTGGTCTCATTCTATTTTCGGTTCCTCTAGAACCCCTCTGGCTCTTCATCTGCTCCTCTACAGCGACCGACGCAGCAGCCTCTCGCATCTTCTGCTCCTATCCTGGTTAGCCTCTGTCATCGCTTCCATTTGGGTGCATCCCATCGCCGAGGTCACCATACGGAATGATGACTCGCAGCTTTCCTTTTTCACCAGTGGCTCAATTAGGGTTTCCGCAGCAGCTACCACCAATGTCGCCGACAACACCCCCTATTCCAAGCCCAAGGTGGAAGGGCATTTGAGGGATTTCACAAACAAAGAATCAAAAAGGTGAGTTCGTGTTAGGGTTTTACACGATTTTAGTTTTTGGGAATACACCTTTTCTTGGCATTTTCTACAATTTCCATCATGTTTTTGAAATTTGGGTCGATCTAGTCTTGCTTTAGCCTTCGATGAATATTTCAAGTGACTCCAGATCGTTTAGACCCTGGAAAAATGGAGCTTGGTCTTGGAGTTGTGAGTTAATTCTTTCATTGTTGTTTTGATTTTAACTAAGCAGTTAATTTTGGTTAGAAATGTTCTGTTTTCGAAATGCCAATGCAATCTTGAGAATTTGACTTGGAGAAATATTATTGTGTTAGTGAACATTTGAGTTCCCAGTAGGACATTGCTTGTTGAAAATTCCATTGATTTTTAATTTTCAAAGAAGACAAAGTATACCATGTGAATTTGGTGAATTGGATATATCATGACTTCGGATTATGGTGATGTTCCTTTGCTTTAATTCTCATCTCCTGACTCTTTTGTTTTAATTATTTCACATTAAAAGTCAAGTGTTTCTTGATTCTAAATCGAGGAACAGAAGTGGGTCCTTTGGATTTTCTTTATCCATTTTCTCACTCTTCATGAATAATCTTGGTTTTGAATAAGATTTGTAGAGTGGTTCTGAACGTGCCTTTGGATGATAACTCCAGCAGTACAGATGATACCAGAATTAGGGCAGTCGTCCCCACAATCAATTACTTGATTGGCAATGGCGCTAAAGTCATCCTCTCCAGTCACCGTGTAAGT
The DNA here is from genome assembly GCA_014905375.1 of Phtheirospermum japonicum. NCBI lineage: Eukaryota > Viridiplantae > Streptophyta > Magnoliopsida > Lamiales > Orobanchaceae > Phtheirospermum > Phtheirospermum japonicum. Next base: position 811,053 of record BMAC01000108.1, read on the forward strand.
GTTTTGACGAGTCTTTCTTTTACTTTTCCTCCTTCTTCTTCTTCTTCTTCTTCTTCTTCTTCTTCTTCTTCTTCTTCTTCTTCTTCTTCTTCTTCTTCTTCTTCTTTTTTAATTTAATCTCAGATCTATTTGAACTTATTATTGAGTATTGTTCTATTTACAGTTTATAAAGATATGTTGATTGTTTATTGCAACATGATTATTAGTATCTATGGATTTGGAATGTGCTGTTAATTTTTCTTCTTTATTACTGTCTATTGTCTTGTATATTTTATCTCTACTGTGCAGAGATGGCCGAGGTTGGTAAAAGTAATGTTGTGGTTCCAGAGTCAGTTTTGAAGAAGCAAAAGAGGGCTAAAGACTGGGCCCTTCTCAAGTCAAAAGAGCTTAAAGAGGCAAAGAAGAAGAATTCTGAGACCCGAAAGTTGATCTGCAAGAAGGCAAGCCAGTATGCAAAGGAGTATGCACAATAGGTAAACTTGAAGTTTCTAATTTTAATTTTGTTGGTAATATATCCCTAATCTTTATTTTCTTTTTAATTTTTTACTTTGTTGTGTAGGAGAAAGAGCTGATCCAATTGAAGTGTGAAGCTAGATTGAAAGGTGGCTTTCATGTGAACCAGAAGCCAAGCTTTTGTTCATCATCAGAATTCGTGGGTAAGGAGGCATTTGCTCGTTGCTGAGTGTATGCATTATCCTGTTCAATGTGTTGGTTTGCTTACATGAATCTATCTTGATCTTTCAGTATTAATGTTATGCACCCAACAACCAAGAAGATTCTGCAGCTTCTGAGACTGCGACAGGTGTTCTGAGTTTTTCGATTTGAAAATGCTGTTTAGTGTTAGTTTTTTTCCTACAGGTTTGATTGATATAATTTTCATGTGTCGTGTTTCATTCTATTATTCACTCCTCATATATCTTTACTCTTAGCAATTCCAGAACTACCTTTTAGTTTGTTTCTCTCTTGCTTTTGTCTTTCTAGTAATTAAAGAGTTTTTTTTAATTAATCATTTGTGGCCCCTTGGACATGCTTATGCTAAAAGTCCTTGGCAATTTTGACTTTTCAACATTTTCTTTTCATTAGAAAGTGTAATTCTGTAATTGATATCATGGAGAAATGTGACTTGTTGAAATAATTTATATTTCAATGATCTAATTTTCTCACTTTGCGTAAAGCTCTTCTCTAAATGCTAGATCGTATTTCCTGTTATCATCAAGAGACGCCATTGAGAAATGTGACTTTTTTAAAATTTTCTGCATCCTTACTATGATTCAACATTTCTCACTTACATTTATATGTGGTTTCTGCATAACTACCAAAAACCTAGGCATTGTTTGGTTTTTGTTTTCATACTCCTGTTTGAATTGGCTTAACATAAACTAAACTGTAGTTAATTTCAAAACACATTTGTCCAAGACAATCACACTCTTCCACAGATTATTTAAAAGTGTCATCATTGAGATCCAAATACTTTTCAGATAATATAAAATACTAAATATTTCCTGATAACATTTTGGTGAAACATCCCATTAGAAATCCAAAATCCCATTTCGGTTTGATTTTTTGGTTCTAACTCGTGGTCATGATTTGTATGGTTTAGAAACGTAAGTTATTTTATCGTTTCAGTTAACTTAGGAGAATAACTTGTTTTACATTTTTTGAACCCCACGTTATTTTCCCTTCATTTGCTGATCAATATAAAATGAGTGGTCATTCACAGTTGCCATTGGCTATGTGGCTTAGTATGTTGTAGTGTTGATTCTAAAACTGAATGTTCAGTCGGGTTATTAGCTAAACATGAAAAATCCAAGTGTATTACTTATTTGAAAATTCAAATATGTCTAGCTTTGTTCATGCATTCATGAATTATGGATTATCTACTATAACATTGTTGATTAGGTTGAGTCTTGATTTTGTTCCTTTTGTTACCAAGGCAAAAAATATGTTTTTGTAATTCGTTACTATCTTGTGCACTTTTCTGCACTTGAATGTCAATTGTAATCATAATTAAACTATTCATTTTTTGTTAACACATGCTTTGTATCTGCATGTCTTTATCTACTGAGATGCAGAGTCAAGGCTAGTATAAGACTTTGATTTTATATTCTGGATTCTATATAATCCTTCATGAATCTATAGACGATTTAGGTTGGTGTGCTCATATATTTTTGTAACTTAATCCATAGACTTACAAAAGCATTTTAACAAAATTTCCAATTACAGGCAGAGCAAATAGGGAAGTGGTTTAAGCAGGTAATCACTTTCATCTGTAAACTTTCATTAGACATCACATTTATATTTCAGTTATAGAGATCACTCTTCTCATTTCTGATGAAATAGCATGTAAAATCAAACCTTTCTTTTTTTCTTTTTGGTAATGTTTGAATGAATTTGTGTTAAATATGAAATAATATTTCTTCTTTGTACTTAAATATCCATGGTAATTTGTTGCCAATAGATTATTACATTTTTGGATTTCCTTAATGTGATAAAGAATACAGAGATAGAGTTTTACTTTTTATTTATTACATTATCATAAGGTTCTCATAAGCTAATTAAGTCTTTGTGATATGTCAATGGATTTTTTCCTTTCTGGGAGTTAAGTTGTCTTTTTTGGATTTTCAATAATCTTCTCTTTATACTATAGTTTCTGTTGACATTTAAGAAGCTCGGGTCTGATTATTATTTTGTTGCTGTCTAATTCTCTTGTCTTGTGTTCTTATTTTCATTTTTCAAAAGCTCAGTCTGGTGAACCCATAGTTAGTGGACTTCTTTGGAATTTCTATGGTTCATCATATCCAAAATTAGAATCCATTGTAAGAAAACAGCTGAAGAAGGTGTTCAAGGATGATATTGGCCAAGCTGCTGGATTGCTTCGACTCCATTTCCATGATTGTTTTGTCCAGGTATATATATAAAGATACAAAAAATAAATGACCATTAATATTTTTAATTATACAATAAAACAAAATAGAGATTGAAACAAGAAATCTGATCCATATGATTATATATGCGTTTACAGGGGTGTGATGGTTTAGTGCTGCTAGACGGATCGACGAGTGGGCTGGGCAAGCAGTCCGCCCTGCCAATTTGAGTCTAAGGGCTGAGGCCTTCACAATCATCAATGATCTCCGTAGACGGCTGCATGAAAAGTGCGATCGAGTCGTTTCATGTGCCGATATCGCCACCCTTGCCGCGCGTGATGCTGTTTTTTTGGTAACTCATCAGTCTATATACATATTACACTATGAAAGAGTTTGAAAACTGAGAAAACTGATTCATAATGTTCCAACTATAATAAGTTCACACAAATGTCGGATAGACTTTTCATGTTTGATGGTTTCATGATGTTCTTGCATGATCAACTTCACTATTGAGATAAATGTTTTGATTCATCTCTGATTTTGGCTGTTCCTTGTAGCTCTCTAGATTTTGTCCATTTATTTGAATCTTGATCCCTTTATAGGTTGGTTATAGAATAAGTTCACACACCGAAGTTTCTTTATTTATTTATTTAGATGGAGCATTATTTATAAAACTCCTTTGACTAGTTTCTGAACAAAATTCATCCTTTAACTTGATAGGAGTCACTAAGCAAATATTAACATTTTTCAATTACTTGGATTTAGAAGGAACAGAACAGTTGGTATTTATAGATATATATTAATTTTTTTAAAAAATTTCCTTTTGGAAACAGGAAACTGAAACAATTTATACTCATCATCAGATAAGTGTAATAGTCGATGCAGATGCAGGTATACGTGTGCATGGGAATATACGTTACCCCGAAACACCAAATTTACAGCACATTAGAAACTGTTCACAAAGATGATTTTCATAATCCTAATTTCACGGTATATCTTTTATTTAATTTTTTTTTTTTTGGCATACAATCTATTTCTTCCCTTTTTTTTTAGAGAAGGTGATCCCGAGGGTTGGCATGTCCAGGTATATGATAGATACAAAAAGAATCACGTTATACAACTTTTTTTTGTTTCTATCTGTTTTTAGAGCTAAATTTACTATTGCACGATGTATTTAGTTTTTTCATTCGATTGACTCGAATTCGGTCAAAGGCTTCCCCAAGGATCCAAAAGAGGCTACAAATAAGGTATATCTAATTCTTTTTTGTTTCAGGTCTTCGTTTTTATGATTGTAATGAATGACTTAATATTAATAATTTTGCTGAATGGAAACAGAATCTAGTGTGTGAAATTTGTTGATATTGATAATTGTTTGATATAATAAGTAGTTTTGCTTTAATGCCAAAATGTGAGTGTTTGTAATTATGCATGCCAAGAGAAATATTAAATCCTATTTTCCTCTACAATAAATTATCATGGATGCTTCAAAAAGTATCATCCTTAACTGTTAGTTAAACAAAATGTTACTTAGCAATTAGTTATTTAGCAAACAGTTTTGTGTTATATTTATGTTCATGTTTGCACATTTTGCATCTCTTGTATTTGGATTTCTATGGCATCACAGCTCAGTGTAGAAGTTAGAACCCTGAAAAATGTGCATATTGGGCAGAGGTAAGAAATAACCTTATTGATGATGATATGGATATCTACCTTACAATGAAAGAAATCTGAATATGCATGCACTTACTTATAAAGAGAATACATGGTTTGTTGAGTCCTATTGAAAAAAATCTGTCCTTGATCAGCCATGGCAGAAAAAAAACAAAAAAAAAAAAACAAGAAAAACCAATTATATTGAAGAGGAATACAAGAAAAGGATGTTGCCGAAAAATTGATTTTTTTTTAATATCGAAATCGGATTATCAAGGGGATATATATGTTCTCTATTCCTCAAAAGATTTATTTCAATTACATATAGAGTTATTTCCAGTCTTCCACTTACCTGCAGGCACTCAACATGGAACAACCTTATTCGGACGATGAAATTGATGATGTACGTAGACGTTGGGCGGAGTGTTTATTAGAGGTTATTTCTTGATCACAAACAATCTATTTGTGGATAACTTGAATGGTAGTAAAATAGGTACTCGTCTTTTTGGTGAACGTGTATTTGGCGAATTGTGTATTATTGGTGATTTCTACTTTAACATTTGGTGATCGTGTATTTGGTGACTTATGTTGTTCGTATTGGTATATTTTGGTGTGTATGTATTATTGTGATTAATGGATGATTTTTGAATTATATGAATGATTGGTGTTTTGTGATAAAAATTCAGTTTAGGGATGAATAGATCTGGAAAAAAAATGGAAAGACATTCAATTCTAGAATGACTTTTTGAAAAAGACGTTCTGGAAAATGTACATTCCAGAACAGTTACAAAACAGATGTTCTAGAAAATGTATATTCCACAACATCTTTCCGAAGCTGACGATCTGGAATATACATTTTCCAGAACGCCATTCCGACAAGGACGTTCTGGAATAAATATTTTTTAGAACGTCTCTCTCCAAAAGACGATCTGCAAAATGTATATTCTAGAACGTCTCTTTCAAAAAGGCGTTCTAGAAAATTTATATTCTAGATCGCTTACCAAAATGACGTTTTTGAAAATGTATATTCTAGAACGTCTTTTTCGTAATGGCGTTGTGGAAAATGTATATCTAGAACGTCATTTCCGATATGACGTTCTAGAATATACATTTTCCAGAACGCCATTTTTAAAGAGACGTTCTAGAAAATGTTTATTTTAGAACGCCCTGTTTGAAAATGATGTTCTAGAATATACATTTTCCAGATCATCATTTTGGGAAAGACGATGTGGAATATACATTTTCTATAACGTCATTTTTGTATCCAATTTAAAATGTTATTTTATATAACATATTAACCGGGGAAAACTATTTTCTAGAACGGGTAAATTCTTATTCTAGAACGTCTCAAATAACCGTTCTAGAATATCGGATATTTTAGAACGCCTCAAAAAGCTGATTTGGAAAATCTGATATTATAGAACAGCTCTAGTCAGAACGCCTGGACAGGGCGTTCTAATATATCTGAAATAGAGCGTTCTAGAAAACTGTTTCTGCATTAGTGAGTGGGAACATATGGTGAATGAAGCTGGGTTCAGTAGGTGAGCAGTGAAACACATTGACGCTACTATATCTGTAATTGAGGCTTATCCATGAGTGAGAAACTTGAATGGCAGTCGTAAAGTTTGTTCAATCTTTGTGAGGCAGTATCATTTTATTTTCAGTTGTTAATAAGCTGCCAATCCTTGAGTTTTGTTAGTCACGAAAATACTTATGTTTGTCCAAGTTGATTTCAATTTGTATGTTGTATAATTTTTAATTTGTTTTTGGAGGGAACTGCATGTTGTACATTTGATTGTTGTGTACAAGTTGATTTCAGTTTGTATCTTTGGTTGTTGTGTCCAATTGAGTTCTTCTTATTTTTTGGTTTCGAATTTTGTTTAGCAGTTGTTAATTAATAAGGGACAATCCCTCGTGATCCATTAAAGAAAAAATATTATCTCAAATATTTCTTAAAATTTCAATTTTTCATATAATTCAAATTATTATATAATATTACTAAGTTACTTCATTAAAATCTCAATTTCCATTTAACCCAAACCATTATATAATAGTAATAAGTTATTCTTACTAAATAGGGTAATTCTACATTAGATACCTCATATACATACCTTACTATAGGTAACCCCTAATAAATTGTCATTTGATAAATTATTAAATTATGTTTTCATTAATTATAATAACATAAGATAGTCTTATTATGCTTTTAATATTATAGATTTTAGTTTAATTATAATGACAATTTAAATTCTAAATTAAATATTAAGACATGAAATAAGTAATTGTATAATGAGTGTGCTACTTTTTATAATGCAATCGTTACCCTAATAAATAAATTATTTATGTAAATCCCAAAAAATAATCTTTATAACCTTTTAACCCCACCATCACCACCACCATTCATGTCGGCAACTGTCCAGTTGTAGTATTTTTCTTTAATTCCATGGTATCATCATGTATGATATTTTTATTACCAAGTAGTAAAAATTCCTATTATTTGTATCAAGTAAAATTTTCTACTTGTCGAAATAGATTTAATCAACTAGCAAGAAATATTTTAATTTTTTCGTATTACGTAATAAATACATAACAACAATTATGCAAACAAGTTTTTTTTAATTATTTTTATTGCTAAAGTCTTCCCTTGGGATGCACGAAATGTATATTCATAAAATATTTTTTTAATGATTATAATGCATATAATAAAAAATAATAGAAGATTTAAATATAATGTCATTAAATGCAAACTATGTCAAAAATGCAGTTGTATGATAAAATAATAAAATAATTATTTTAAAAAAAATAAATTTCATAATCCTATATAATTCAAATGAAATGTATTAATATAATTTCTACACACTTCTATAGTTTACTATCTGACATATAATTTGAATGTCAAATTTCTCTTCAAAAATTTTACATGGTGCTGATTAGAGTAGATTTGTCCTTATTTTTATTAGTATTTTAGTACGTTTTTCTATTTGTTTTTGGTATAAGTTGGACGATTTAAGCATAATTCCGTATTTTTATAGTTCTAACTTATTTTACCGTATTTTAATCGTAATTGATGCAAATAGGTGATATTTTGTTGTTTTCACCTTACAGCTAAGTAACCGGAAGAGTTCACCGCGTAATAGACGAAGTTCGATGTTCAAGAATAGGAGAACGAGCTTTCCGGCGAAACGAGTAGCAAAAGATAGAGAGAGACAGAGGCAGACGCGCAGTCGCATCGACTGACGCGACCGTGGACGCTCCATCGACGCGAGCCATGATCCGCGTTAGTCGACGCAGCGTCGACGCACTGTCGACGCAACTTGCTGAAGCGTCGATGTCGACGCACCGATGTCTACGCAACGTCGACGCAACTTGCTGAAGCGTCGATGTCGACGCACCGTCGACACAACTTGATGAAGCATCGATGTCGACGCACCCAGTCGACGAAACTGCCCAGCCGACGCGCACGCCAGGCAGCACTGACACCGAGCAGCAGCGCGCGTCAGTCGATGCACCGTCGACGCGACGGCCCAGAATTCGGATTTTAGGGTTTCTTGTGCGCCAAGACTTGCAATATCTATATAAACCCTCTATATTTTGGATTTTAGAGAAGAGAGACCAGAGACACGACCCCCTAGGGTATTTTAGCCGATAATAAACATAATTCCACATCTCATAACGAGATTTGAAGACGGAGATCAAGGATCGAAGAACAACGCGTTCAAAACGTCGAATTCGTGTTCGGGATTCAATCTTCGCCCAAGATCGACGTGCAACTCCGGAATAGCTGGAGCTTCTCATTGCTTTTAGTAGTTCCAATAAGTTTTCTAAACTCTTAGTTAATTTAGTAGATAATTTGTAGTTTAATTGTTAGTTTAATTCTTAGTTAATCTCTTAGTTAATTCTAGTTTAATTAGTTTAATCGTTTTTATGCTTGGATATTGGTTAATTTAGTTTACTTATGCGATTGATTTATGCTTAATTATTCATTCTTAGATTCGTATGATGCTATTGCTCAATGGTAGTTATGATATTCATGCTGTTAAATTAGTTGCTATTAATTCTTAGTTCTTGAGTTCAAGTAGTTTAATTATTGCTCGTAGTTGATAATTT